>CAUYQG010214187.1:45-21238 GCA_963574415.1 Tarsius wallacei | reverse complement strand
CTTGGATGGATTTAGAGTCGATCATACTCAGTGATCTATCACAGAAACAAAGAACAGAGTACCATATGTTCTCACTCATAAGTGGACCTTGAACAATTATCATAATACTATAAGAAAGGGATTGGCAGTAGTGGGAAACTGCCGGGGGCGGGGGGGTAGGATTGGCAGTTGAGGGAAACTGCTAAGGGAGGGAGGGGCATACCTCATCAACAAGGGTACCTGCATAATCAACGTTTGTATACCTAACCCTGAATTGTACCCCACATCTTAAAAAAAAATTTTTTTGTTACACACAACAAAGTAAATGGTAGCTATCCTGAAGCAGAGATGTCATCCTGTCTTGCTTGGTGTACTGCACCATCTCTCTGCATACAGTGTTGCAGTTTTTCTCTGTTCTCTGCATACTGTAGCTAGAGTAAACATTCTAGATGCAAATTTGTCCACATCATGCATCCAAAAATATCTTGTATGATAAACAAGTCCTTATGTCACAAACCCATCTATTTATTCCATCTCTAACTATATACCTACCTAGCCCAACATTTTACTAAATGGTGTCCTCTCCCCCATCCAATTGGAATACTAACATTTAGCACTTAAAGGCCCACCTTAAAATGTCTCTTCTCTGAAACTCTCCCCATCCTCACTCCAAATATCACTTCTCCCTTCATTCTATTACTATTTCTTGAAGTATAAAACTTAAATACTTTCTATAGTTTTTATTACACTCTATTGGTGTTATTTATTCCCTAAATCTGTTTTCCAGACCTGACTATTCTATGGTCTTCAAAGATGGCTTTGAAAAGACATGGTAATTAAGAATATGTCCTTATTGTTCTTTCCCAAGCATTTAGTCCAGTGCTCTATTAGTATTTTATTGCTGTCACAACAAAATTCTACAAATATAGTGACTTAAAACAATACAAATTTATTATTTTATAGGTCTATAGGTCAGAACATTTGTATGGGTCGACCTGGGTTAAAATTAAACTGTTAGCAAGGCTATGCTCCTTCCTGGAGGTTCTCGGGAAAATTTACCTTTTTATGCATTCAAGGTTGTGAGCAGAATTCAGTTCCTTAGGACTGAGGTCCTTACTTTCTTGCTGGTAGTCAGATGAGAACTGTTTCCAGATTCTAGAGGCTGCCTGCATACCTTGGCTTATGACTTCCTTTCTGTGTCTTCGAAACCAGCAATGGCAGGCGGAGTATCTTTGTGGACATCTTCCTGACCTACTCTTTTGCCTTTCTCTCCTAGCTTTTAGGCATGTGACTAAACACCCCAGTTGGAAATTTCAGAATAATCTTGCCATTGCAAGATCCATAATCTTAATCACACTTGCAAAGTCTCTTTTGTCATGTAAGGTAACATATTTATAGGTTCCACTGTTAGAGTAGATTGTAGTATAGACATCTTTGGGGAACCATTATTCTTCCTATCAAAAAAGCCTAGCATATTTTAGGTAATCTATAAATATGCTTGTTGAAGAAACAAAGATGTGCAGATGACATTAAATACTTTGGTCATTGAAGTATATTAGGTAATTTTTAGGGCCATAGATAGATCAGACAATTTGATACTCCTGATTTATTGTTGTAAGTTTCTATAAGAATCCTAGTTATTCTTTCATATAGATCCTTGCCCTTCATAGAACCAGGCAAATGAATTATGACTAAATAGACCAAATCAATCTTTTTATGATCTCTAATTTATCATAAACTATAAGCGTTAAAAAGGTCTCATAAGCCCATCAAGAGGCTCTTGCTCTGTCTTTTTTGTGTCTATTTGCAAAAGAATCTTTTGTGAAGTTAATAGGAACTAATTCATTCATTCTACAAGTATTTGAGTATTTGTAGTCCAACCTTTATGAAAAGTGGTAAAGACTGGTAAATAAAACATGGTCCCTCCCTCACAAGGTTTACAGAGTAACAGGGAGATAAATAACTAAAAAGCAATTGAAGCAGTAGGATGAACAGGTAACGAAAGAGCATATTCTGATATACAAAGATAGTAAAGACATATAAGAAAGTCACATTCTTTAAGGATAATATTATAGACTGGTTGAAGATATAAATATATGAACAAATATTGTCATTGCCGTGTAGCTAAACTAATATCTTCAAGTGATAGTGATGCATTTAGAAGGAAAGAGCCTACTACACTTGGAATGAGAGTGGGATGGTTCCAAAGGAGGGAATAATATTAAGTTGTGTCTTGAGAAATAAGCAGGACTTGTCCAGATGGACATTTGTGGATGGAGTGAAGAGAAAGTTCTAGGGAGAAGGAAACAACATAGGTGCTTCTTCCAATTTTAAAGGAGAGGAAATCAGGAATGGATTGTGGATAAAGTACCTCCTTAGCTGATATCTGGAGGATAAGTAGATACTTTCTGGGTTTAAAGACTAGAGGACAGGAGAAAGGAATTTTCCAGGCAGAGAGAATGACGTATGCAAAAGACTGGAAGAAGGCGAAAATGAGAACCAAGCTTGAGGAACCGAGGAAAGTTCAGAATGACTACAGAATAAAAAGTGAGGAATGGAGAAGAACTAATACTAAAGATATGCTTATAAACCAGATCATGAACGATTTTAAGCTCCTGAAGGAGTGTGGACTTTATCTGAAGTGTCATGGAAACCCATATATATGTTCTAAACAGGGAAGTAAGATGACAGATTTTCATCTTGCTCTACTTTATAATCCTTTAACTAACTGAATTAACTGTTAGTCTCCCTATCCTTACACCAAAATGAATCTATTCTTTCTATATCAAGAAATTCCTCTTCCATTGATCATTCCAATTTCTCTTTTTATCCACACCAAATAGACCATGCAGGATTCTTGAGACAGATTGACTTATGCTCTTCTAGTCTACAAAATGACACCAGAAAAAAAGCACTAGACTTCTCAGAGGTCAATTGGATTGAGCAGAGACTGTTCTCTCAAGCTCTTTCTGTGCCTGACAACCTGTGGACAACTTCTTGTGGCCCTAGGAGAATAGGAAGGGGAAGCCGACCTCTACATATAAAGATGATGTGGATATACTGTCATCTGATCCCACTTGGGGATGCAATGGGATAAATAAAACAACACATAAAAAACATTATGAATACATAAGTTAAAAGGAGATTTGAAATAAAGTTCCTGGAGGCAAAGTTCTATGCAGCATGGTTTGTTCTTACAGTGATAGTACCTTTAAGTTAGTCAATTACTGCTAAATGAAATAAAAAATTAGCATGTACTTAGACTTGATATTAAAAACATGGATGTAAAGATATGGTAGTTTATATGTTTGTCAAAAGCACTAAAGTCTAGAAGTCAAGAAAGAGAAAGAAAGAAAAACTTGGAAGCTAAAATTCAGTATATTAAAAGAAAAAAGCTCAAGGCACCAGAGAAATGAGAGATATCATATTCATCAAAGTTTCTGATTTACACTTTGTTCTTGAATACTAAATGACAGAAAGAATTTATAAAACTTGGGAGAAAGGCTCAGAGGGAAGAATTAAGGAAGGGAATGGAGGAAGATATTGAGGTCAGATTTGATCTCTAAGCAGGGGGAAAAGGAGCTTTCATCATGACATGTTCTTTAGTGCTTCCCTGATATTTATAAAAACAAAAGGAAGACTCTCTTCCTTGTAGTTAGACTATAAAATAATTGACATATACAATTCTGTTTTGTGTTGCAGGGTATCAATCATCTGCATGCTAGATTCAGGAAGATATAATCCCCCACACAGGGCTCAAAACATGGTAGTTGTTTTCCGACATTTTAAAGTATACACTTGATAATTTATATATGTGGAAAAATAGGAGAAAAGAAGAATGATCTTTCTCTACATAAAATGTAACTAATAGTATAAAGAGTGCAGACCAGAGAGTATAAAGGGAAAGATGGAGTGCAGACCAGAGAGTATAAAGGGAAAGATGGAGTAAAAAGAGAGATCATAGAAAGATACAATGTTAGGTAGTTGATGTGTGTACTCAGTTGAAATAAATTAATTCCTCTGATACAGCACTCAGTGGAAATCACATTCAGTTTCAACCTTGGGAAATGAAGTGGGCAATGATGAACTGGTCCTTAGTGGCGTAGTTGTGGAATTCTTCCTAAGCAGGAACACTGTGTTAAAGTTCTTCCAGGCTTTATCCTGGAGGGATGGTGCCATGAAATTGTGAGGCTGGTATGCTAGGCCATCTGGTGAGATGCAACTTGTCAATCTCCCAGATGGTTTGTGAAAAGAGAGAGACTTGATATTGAATTGAGATCAGCATATGAACAGAGCCATGAAATCACAAACTTACCCTTTTTTCCATATACTATTTTTCATATATTATTTTCCATATACTATTTTACTTCATTAAGTAAATTTTATATGAATTTTATGTCCTCTGAAGATCACGTACAAAAGTTTTAACTTTCAATGTGGGATGATGTCAATAATGTAGATCACATTTGCTTTCACCTCTTCTAATAAGCAGAATATTAGACTGTTGAATTTGGAGGAAGAAAGTGATATTCCTTTCATTGAGCTATTTGCATATATCTGAGTTTTGTGAGATTTCTGTATAGAGAGGTCTAGCAGAATTTGGCAATTCTGAATCATTTCTTTGGAAGAGAGTACTCTAAAGATTTGTTGCCATGTTTATGAAACAACATATTACTTGAAGAAGATCTGTTCTTTGAATTTAAATTTCTTAATAAACATGTTTTAGGACCACGAGGATGATACTCATTATTAACTCTGTAAATGATGTGATCAGCAAGCATTATACTCACAGTAGGATATAGTTCAATGTTTCCATAATTCTGGAATTTCAACATTAGCAATGGTTAAAAATGAAAATTTTGAAATGGTACATATTTCTTACTATTATTTCTTGCTTTTTTAAGACTTAAAGCCTACTTTTCATATTTACCTTCCATTTCAGTTAGAACCTGAAAATGATTATGTAGACTAATATAAAAATTATCCTTCAACTTAGGAGAATGAAGCTTTTTTAAATTTTAAATTTGAATTTATGCTAAATGGCTGCTTATTTGGGACATTTAATATAAAATGCAAATAGCAATAAATAGAACTTTCAATAACTTATACTATCTCAATTATTGTGTAATTTAGAAATAAATACGTTGCCAGTATTAAATATAAATAAACTTTTGACCTTGTATCTATTTTCACATTCAATTAAGATATCAAACTTTTACAAAGGTTATAAGCAGAAAATTTTCAACATAGGTTTTTTTTCAAAATTGTGTTATCTTTATGGGTCTTTTTTTTTTTTCATATTCCTGCATGTTATCAGGCATTTTATTTCACCGCCCACAAGTTTATTCAACTCCACTAGAAAGTGGACAAAGGAAGATAAAATCAGATAGGTAATTTTTGCTACCGTTAATATGCTATGTTGGAGATGGAGATCTCAACTTGCGCCCAACTGGAATTTTGACGTGTTTGAATAATTAGTAGGATAGAAATTATAGAAATCTATTGGCCCATAGCTGACAGACTCCAAGGAGAAAAACAAAAAACAAAACAAAACACAAGCTTGACATGGTAAGAAAGGCTTAGTTTCAAGGATTGAGAAGATTTGGGGTGCATCTGGGAAGATGCTGGAGTTGACAGTGTTAGCACCTATTAGAGAAGGGGAGATGTCTAATAGGAAAACGTAGAGCCTTGATTGGCAGAAGTGGCACCCAGAAGAAGCAGGGTTCCACAGCAAATGCCCCACTGGCACTGAGCATCACCTGAGGGGGACTTCATAGGAAAAATTCTGATGCCATGTGTTTACTGAGGGTGCCAATTATTCTGTAATGAGAGTGATTATTGTAAATATTTAACCATTTCTACCTACAGACAAGCGAAACCCGAGAAAACAGTGCATGATCAGCACAGTATTTGTTGTACAACTGACGCTCAATAAATGTTCATGGAAGGAAAGAATAAATTATGGCTGAACATAATGTATGAAAGATGACTGGTGATCATAGACATAAAGACAGTACAAATAGAATGCTTGGCAGTAATATATGTACAAAGTTAGGTGAGCCGTAATTTTTAATAGGAATGACCTGATCAGTAGATAAGAAATGAAACTGACATGAAAATATTTGCCATCAGAAGGAAATATTTTATAACTTTTATAAATTATATCATTCCAGTCATATAATTAAGCTATGATTATAAGTGACCTAATGTTAACTTGGGTATGACAAATTTTACTTTTTTTTAAAGAAAGAACTACAGTGTTACTTATAGCCTTCCATGACACACACTACACACATTCACAGGTATATCTAAATATGGGGAAAGAAAATATCTCTGTTCAAGAGTCAATGAAATAGGTGATACAATCATTTTAATAAGATAATATCGTGTATTTAAATTTTTTTTTACAGTTTACAAAGTGCTTTCACAGATTAGTTAATTTAGACCTCCTGAGTAATCTCATGAGGTTGAAGTGATTACAATTCTCATCCTTACAAAGAGATGAAGTAACTGATTATGGATGAGTAATCTTCCCTTTATGCTGCCTTGCTTCATTGACAATGCTTGCCATTTTACAAAATCAGGTACTCGGTTTTCTTTTACCTGAGACATATGCTACATTTTTATTAAATGTCTATTAAAAACTCAGGAGATATGTACATTTGAAAATTCTTCCCAGCCATCACTTTGTTTCAAAGTGATAGAAATCTATAAAGGCAGTATGCCTTTAATAACAGTACAGCACATTTTGTCATAAGCAGTCTGTTCCTTCAAGAATTATCATGAAACAGATTGAGAGCTAAATATGAAATGCTGAGCTCTTCAGTTGAAGCAGAGATCTCATTTCATTCAGATCAACTCTAGACAGATAAGAAAGAAGAAAATGACTAAAATATTATTCTAGTTTTTCAGTCATCATAGTACATTTTTCAGCTCGAGGTTGAGACAATTTATGGAAGGGATGGTATGGCATAGCATGCATGGTTAATAACTTTCTCGGCAGGACATATTGTAAACAGTCAATAGTCATATTCTGGGGCTTTCCTTCTGTAGAAGAATCAACACTATAATTTTCATACACAGAGTGTAATATCTCATGGACAACCTGAAAAAGAAAAAAGAAAAAATAACATATCCTTGAGCAAATAAATTAAGCTCTTTAATTTTGTATTAATAGTTGATGTCGTTCTACCACATTTTTGCAGATACTCTAATAAATTAAATAAAAAGAAAAGAAAAACAAACAAAACCCTTATCTTCAGGTATGCTTTTGCTTTGCAAAACTAATTTCATAGAACAGTCAGACATGTAATAATGGGCCTCCTGGGGATGTAATTTTTTATGCAACTTGACATGCAAGTCATGAGTAATTAATTATGTCTTCTATTTACGCTTTGTCAGATAAGAGTATTAAACAGAAGAGCTGAGAGGAACACAGAACACTACTATTAATCTGCTTAATTTGCAAATCTAATGCAATCAAAAGGAAGACATTAGTGTTAAAATTGTTGTCCTGGTGGTATCTTTCTCGGAGGGAAAGGCCCATCAGAGGTATAAAAATCGTGTAAAAGCAAGCCACAAAACCTCTTGCAGGCTTCTAAAGCCAGGGCACGTCCATTTAGGCACTTCTATCATTGACTGTAAAAGCTCTGGATATACAAGAATTGAAAACATGGGTTCTCCACATCAGCACATTATGCTACATTCAGCTCTATGTAATTATCTTACAATGTGCAGAAGCATCAAGTTTATTAAACTGAAGAAGGTGATAAATGAGAGTATAAATCTGACATACGTGAATATGTAGGGATCTTCTGATTTGGTCTGGGAACGTGGAACTGATAAATTGATGGACAGGAAGAAAAAACTGCAAAAAAGGATTTTGAAGGGGCAGGAACTAGCTGTCTCCAGGAATAATCTCTACCCCGTTTCTGTCCAAATGGCAGTCCCTACCAAGGACTTAGAAGCTGATTCAGTCACCTATATCTCAAGATGTTTGTGTAGTAAGATAAAGAGAGGGAAACTAGTAAATAAATGGGTAAATAAAAGCCATATCAGAGTTTTCACACAAAGCAGTACGGTATATACCAGTGTACATAGAGTTCCACGGTCAAATGAACCAGAAATTTATTCCTAATTCCTTCAGTACTTATCTGAAACTCAATTTCCCTATTATTGAAATGGTGATAATGATATACAGGACTAAGTAAGGGTGGGGTGAGATAATGTATGTAAAATCCCTGGGTGAGTCCCTGATAAACAGCAGCCACTTGATAAATGGCAATGATCATCAATATCATCTCCAAGATTATCAATAAGACAGTGAATTTTAGAGAATGAAATCATCTAATTTCTGCTTGAGTTGCTTGTATTGGTTGGTTTCTTGAGACATGTCTTATATACAAATGTGGCACTATTGGTAAGATCTTGATTGCTGGGTTGGTAGTATGCTTACATGTATAATTGTGAGGTTTAGATTCTGTATTTAGTTTTGACTAGAAAATGCAATTTTAATTCATAGTTTTAAATAAGATGTAAACTTATAGAAGAAATTATGCAACTATGGGGGCATATATATGTGAATTATAATTACTATAATAAAAAATGGCAAATTTTTAGTCACATACAGAGGATATTAATTTGAAAGTATGCTGACAGTTGCACTTGTCTCCAAAAAAATCCATTTATTTTCCATTTATCTCTAAGAATGCATACAGATTAATGCATAAACAACATGATCCAGGGGCGTTTAAATCTAGGGACTAATTTACTGAACTACCCAAGCAACAGAGGATTATTTTATCTAATTAAGACAGAGCACACGTATTTAGAATTAAGCATTTGCATTTAACAGCAAATTCAGAATTATAAAAGCAATTAAAGCTAAAATGAGGTATGGTAATTTTTTTCCTGCACATCACTACTAAATTAAAACTCATTTTAATGTTTGCCTCTGTAGCATCATTGAATAGAAGATTACGAATAGAAGCTTATTGCTGGACAAAATCACTTTTTCAACTTAATTTCAACTACTCATCTTCCTCAGGACTCAAATCCTTCCACTCAAGCCTCCTAAACATGACTTACATTTTCTATTGTTCTTTGTTTCTCCGATCTGAAGTGTTTTCCTTAACCTGGTCTATCTATCTAAACTCTTTTGGACAAGATTAAAATCCGTCTTCTTTTATGAATCCAGTGCTCCTTAAAGTCCAGGAGCTCCCTCCTTTATCTGAATGCAAGGGCATTTATTTGAATATAGTTGTCTGTCTCATTCATTTGCAAATTAACAAGTTACTATCTCAGGGCTTCTCTTATAGTATAAGTCATATATTGCCCTTTAGTTTGTTACATTTATGTTATTTTCACTATATTATAGAGGCCCTGGGAGTAAAGCTTTGTTTTATACTCTTAGAAATGTTAACCACAATACCTGTTATACACGTATAGTTTAATACATGTCTGATGATCGACTGGTTGAAATACTTAAATATCTATTCATCTTCATAAATCCTTCATTTATCCCCTCTCCTCCTCCCTCAGCCCTTCATTTACTCAAACCTTGTAAGCTTGTTTTACACTTTCTATTTCGTTCAAATTTATTTATATTATCTCAAAATATACTATTTAATAATTACTAGAAGATGGAAAAATATTACTTCATCAATCAACAAAGTATTTTGTCTTCTTTACCTCTTGCAATGGTAATTTCCATTTTTATCTGATTCTCTAGAGAGTCATTAAAATATTGTCTTTACCAGTGTGGGAATTATAAATGGGAATGCCTTAACACATGGTCCTTTTAAGAACTTGTTAGGTAAATCTCATAAGAATATAGTTCAATATACAACCTGCCTCATAATGAATTCGACTTTGTAGCAAATAGTATTTTATCGAAGTCTTTGTGTATTTTGTATATGTTCTTACATTTTTCACACCTGCTTAGATAAACTTACTTTTCCTGCAAGTTAATTATAGTCTTTCTGAAATAGTTCCTATAGGACAGAGACTATACCTGTCAACTAATAAGTTAAGATATTTAGCAGTATGCGACGCACACACACAAATAAAACAATGTTTAAAAAATTAACAAGGTTTTTAAAACTTTTTTTGAAATAAATATAGAGTTAGAGGGAGTTGCAAGTAAATGCACAGGAAAGTTCTATGCATTCTTCACCCTACCTCCCCATTGTTGATATCTTGCATATGAAAACAAGAAAATATCCATTAGTTGAAACTGACACCAGTACAGCTCATAGACTTTATTCAGATCTCACCAGTTACATATGTGCTCATTTGTGTGAGTATATGTATAGGTCTTGCACTTTTATAACATGTGTGACTTTATGTAATTACAACCATAATCAACATACATAATAGTTGCATTAATATAAGGCTCCTTCAAGCAACCCCTTTTCAGACACATACACCAATTCCCCATCCCCCCAAGCCCTATCCTACTCTTTGTCATGCATAAATTTGTCCTTCATCGCAGTTTTGTTATTTTAAGAATATTCTATAAATGGAATCATACATTATGCAATCTTTTGAGACTGGCTTTTTTCACTCAGCATAGTTTTCAAGAGGTTTATTTAAGTTGCTCTCTGTATCAATGATTCACTCCTTTTCATTGCTGAGTAATATTATGTGGCATAGATGTACCACAGTTTTTTAACCATTCACAAATTGAAGGACATTTTGGTTGTTTTCAGTTTTTGGCTAGCACAAACAAAAGTTTCTATGAACATTTGTGTACAGGTTTTAGTTTTTGATGAAAATAATTATAATTCCTCTTCCATGGCTAGTTCATCTTGTTTAGAGAAGAGGTTTTCAGGGACGAGTCAGATGGGCAAGGAGCTAGTGGCTACATACTGCATAAAATGTGTTTGTTAGTATATTTAGGAAGGGGAAACCATCTGTCCTGACTTTTTCAGAACAGGCCGATTTGTGTCTGCTCTCCTGGCATAAGGATCCCTTCACTCTCAGAAGTGCTCCAGCTGGTAAGATAAATTATATAATCACTCTGATTCAGATTATTGAAAGATTCCAAGTATCATTATTGTGCCTGGTCAGCTATGATGGAATTTAATTTTGCTAAATTGCTGTATTGTAATTTTTCTGAGTACCTGTGGAGTGACTCACTGCAAGTCTGAGAAATAAAATAATTTTCTTACAGTGAAAGATAGGCTGAAGTCTCTAATGCTTCTGCCTGCTTCTTTTTCGCTATAAAATGTTTCTTCTTGTGAGTCAGCTTTATGATTGAGGACATCTTCAAAGCTCATGTCTTAGCTCCATGTATCTTAAGTCACAGCTACACAACTGAAGAGGAGAATACTCTTCCAACCATAGCCAGCTTTAAAACAATCGCAGGGCTACACTCTAATTGTTTGGCTTTGGACCCATGATCATCCCAAGACAGTGTTTAGTGAGGCACAGTCCCCAAATGGGCATAGTTTGGATCAGGTTTTTATCCCTTGGCTGTTAACACCGTTCAGGGCAATGAGGTCAAGTAGGAGGATGGTATCCCCTTTCAGACTATATGGACCAGAAAGGAAAATAAATTTCCTCCAAGAATAGTAGGACAGCCAGTTGGGGTGGAGGTGAGATGGCCAGGTGACATAGTAGACTGAGTCACTGAAAGAGTGGCGATCTGGACAGCCACTGTAATTTATCTTCTATGAAAAGGTCAGTATACTGTGAAAAGCCATACAGCTAGTAGGGAATACAGCCAGAATTCAAATATATATATATTTACTAAAAAGTCTATATTCTTAAGTTCCGTATGCAAAGTATTCAGCTGTGAGTAAATAAATACCTGTCAATATAGCATCTGAAGTTGTTCTGTGTGTAATTCTGAAGTAGTTAAACTAATGGAAGGCACACATACAGGTGATGATCCTCTTGCTCAGCAACTTTCTGCTCCCACTTCATGGTTATGACCAATATCTATGTTCATCTATGTCCTTAACAATGTTCTAAACGTATTTGGAAATTGCATACAACTGACCCACAAACCTATGGCTTAATGTTCTAATTTGCAGCAAACTGAAAATGCCCAGGTCTTTAAAAAAAGTTATCCTAATACATGTAAGCAAAAAGAATATGTATAGTAGAGGGGTTTGATACAGCTTCTCTCTCTCTCTCTCTCTCATGTATACTCAAATGCACAGATATAGGAAAAAATTTGGAAAGATATATGCCCAGATGGTAGTTATTTTGGAATGGAGGGTTTAGAGATGATTAATTTCTTCTTTTTCTGCCTGTTGCATTTTATACATTTTCCACAGTGAACATTATTCAGTTTTCCAATTCTTAATATATTTTTATAGAATTCTTGTGTATGATGATGCACACCTGATTCAAACTTAATTAAGTATTTCAAATTAAGAACTTCCTACTTCAGAACTATAAGCAACCATATAATAAAAAGGCTAATTGAAGCGCTGAGCATAGCAACAGGAATTTCAATAGAAAGATTCTCATTAGATTCTCAACCTTCAGAAAAGAAAGATGTTGTACCCATCTAGCAGTGAACACCAACCAGAGTAAAGCATACAAATGAAAAAAAGTTTTAAAGATACAGCTCTCTTCTATTCATTGCAAATATACAAAAAGTGAATCCAAGGAAGCAACCTGGGGCACCTTGAAAGGCTGGCTGAGTCTTAGCAGATGTCACTAATTTAAAAAAAAACCTCCGGATACATTTTTAGAATGAAGTCTAAAGTATTTAATTCTAAGTCATTGCAGTCATTTTAGCAAAGCTTTGACAATACCAGAATTTCCATATTACAAATCCCAAGTATCTAACCAATTTGAATGAGACCTATAGTCATTTTTTTGAGAGACTAATTAAAAAGTATAATTTAGTTAGGGAAAATTGCAGAGGAAATCCCCCTATGACAAAGCAGAATAAACTTGGCCACATCTCATCACCATGTTTATAAGTAAATAAGGCTATTTTACCAATGCATTTTATAATAAACTGTTTGTTTTATAATCCTTTAAGGGAGCACCATATGACTCAATTTTTAGTAATATATGGCAGACAATATACCCTTCCCTTGGCCTTTTATTATTTATCTTATTAATGAACTTAACATTCAGAAACTTTAGAAGCCATTTTCTTCCAAGATAAAGATTTAAGAATTTAAGTAATCCAAGTTATAAGGTATTTCCTGTGGTGAGGGTGTTGGCATTCATTACTGTAAACGTGATGCCTATACTTTGCAGTATTTGGCATGAACACTCCGCACTAGTCACTTAAAAATTTTGACAATCCAGGTTTTTGGTGTATATATACTAATATTTTAATGAATACAATACTAATTTAATCAGCACATTTAACTCACTGTCCATGCTGCATAACAAAATATTTACTATCTGATATGAAAACTACCATTTGTTTCTATATAAAGTTACTTGATAAAACCTTATCTAGGAAAATACGTTTTTTTTCTTTTTTCATATTTTCGGAATTTGTTTAAATTTATTTGTTATTTTAAAGATGTGGGGTACAAGTCAGGATTGTGTACATAAGACATTCATTTTCAAAAAGCCATTTAAAAAATTTTATGAGGTACCCATATGCATTTTAAAAAATAAAAATATATATTTTTGAGAATAAAGGAAATCCTAAAAGCTCTCAGGTTGTTTTTTTTTGTTTTGGTTTTGGGGTTTTGCTTTTGTTTTTTGTTTTTTTGAGTTGGAGTCTCACTCTGTCGCCCAGGCTGGAGTGCTGTGGTACGCTCATGGCCACCCCAGGGTTGACCTGCTGGGCTCTGGCAATCCTTCTGCCTCAGCCTTCCAAGTAGCCAGAACTACAGGTGTGTGCTACCATGCCCTGCTAATTTTTTTTTATTGACGTGCATTGTGAAAGAAAAAAGAGGAGAACAATTATTTTTTTAAATGTTTTAAATTTGATATTTTCAAATTGTTAAGCCGCCAAAAGAACACATTTTTAGATTTTAAAAACTTTGAAAACTTGTTTTAGAAGTTATAGCAACTTATATGCACAATCAATGAATATGATGAATTATAAATGATAAGAAAAGCTCTGTTTTTACTTCATTATAGATGAGAATTCAACACACACGAGAACCCATTTATAATTGGGCACCCACCATTTGTCCTCAGGGGTTTACTCTGGCCTAATAAAATCGCATGAAAAAAAACTGAAACACTTTATATTGTTTTCTAAAAGAGCTCATTTTCACTTATGGTAACAAAACCTCTGTTCCCTCCAAAAGAGTCACAAAACGGCATCTCCAAATCATCCTCCATCTTGATTCCACTGCCTGCCCACTCCTGACCCAGCACTGTCTGCCTGATAGATTCTCCTTCCTAGCTCATGTCACTGCCTATCTTTTCTATTCCCTGAGCTTGCATACTTGCATCCTGCTCTTCCTCTGTCTTGAGTCTGTCACATACCTTGAGTTTGACCTCCTTCACCCTGTTTATTCACTCAATATTCATGCAACATATATTTAGTGGGCATCCTGCATGAGCCAGGCATTCTTCCAGATGCTGAAGACACACAGCAGAGAACACAGTGGACAAGGTCCTTGCTCTCATGAAACCTATAAGTGTTCCAATGAGGGAGCTAAGTCATCAAGATATAATGTAATATTAGGTGGTGAGTGACATTATCTGAAAAAAAGGAACCTGAGTAAAAAGGTGAAATTATTAGAGTGATGAGGGTGATTTTAGATTGGCTGTTCAGAAAGACATACTGGGTAAATGCCATTTGAGCAAATATTGGAATAAAATAAAATCTGCATTTATAGAATGCTTACCATGTACTAACATCCCCAACTCCTTACCATGGTTCATCATGGAGCCCCCTCGGGAAGAATAAAAATTGTCCTTCACTCAATTGGTTATTATGGTCATAAAAGAAAAAAAAACAAAACAAAAACGGGCAATAGGCAGCAAACCTGGACTGGTGTAAACTGTTCAAAGTGGTGTGATGGCGGGTGAGGACAAAACAGTGAGATGACAAGCTTCTCACACTTTATTTTTATAAGCTGTCAGGTCTGTTGGCAAAGCAGTTATTCATAACATGATTGTGAGCAGGAACAGTCACCACAAAGAGCACTACTAAAATCAGAGACAGAAGTAACATGTGAAAGCTACAACCAGAAACAGTTCATCTCAAGACCAAATCAAACCATAGTAACAGCAAAACTATGGTCTAAAGGAGAAACTGTCACTTCTCAGCTACTAGTATTTTTACCATTTATGACTAATTGGTACTGGTATTAGAAACAAGACTTATGCACCAGCTTATATTTTGAACTAGATGATCTTTGAAAAATATGACATTATGATTTAATGACTTTTACTAAGCAGAATATATTGTTCTGTTAAGTCATATATTGAGATAATCACCTCAGAAAACTGTCAAAAATGCATATTCCATTAAAAAAAAATTCAAAGCCAAATAAACATTTTGTATGTACAATTACCAAAGTTAGAGTCAGCACAATCCATAAAATAAAGAGAAAATGTACTTTTTTGTCCTTCAAGATTATTTTCCCAAACATCAGTGTTTGACAAGAAAGCTGGGATGGTTACTTTCCAAGCAGATTCTCCTGATTCTGAGATTTAAATTACAATTTATCTTGCTGCTATGCTTTCCTTATTGTTAAGGTTACATTTCTCATTTTTAAAAAAGAGATACAACAAAGAAAAAAAAAACATCTAGCATAGGAGCATGGATCTTGTTTCTTAAAGTATACTCACTATTCTCTGGAGTCATTTTTAGAAAAAAGATACTACAATCAAATAAGTCTGAGAAATGCTATACATTGTATTTCCCCTCTGGAAGCCACAATGCATATTAACATATTAAAGGTTCTGAAAAATCCTGGCACACAAAAAATGAATTAATACTAGTTTAAACAGAGTTAAACTAATCATTTTTCAAATTCATGTCACCATGGAGGTGTTTATTTTTAATAACGTCTGTTAACATTGCCAGCTTCTCTAATGTTTCCTAGAGCACATTTTGGGAAATACTGTTCTTTACACATTTTTATTATTCTACCTCTTTGACTTTGCTTTGCCTATTTTTACTGTTATTTCTTCCCTTCTGTTTATTGTTGTACTTAACATTTATTGAGTGTTTACTGCATTATAGGCACTGTTCCAAGTACTTTATGGTCATTATTTCATTTATTCCTGACAATAATCCTATGAGATAATTACAAGAAATTACCAAAAGAGAATCCAGAGAGATGAAATAACTTTCTCAACATCCTACTTCCAGTAAGTGGCACAGCTATGAGAGCTGATATTGACATCAGGTCTCTCTGACCTGACACCTATGCTCTTACCAAATAGGAAGGGTCACTTTTTACTCTTCGACTCCCAGAAGTGGCCCCAGAGAGACCAATAACCTACTTATTTGCCAAAGGTATTTTCCAGACCTTAGCTTATAGAACTTCTCTGTTGCATTTGATGCTGTGGGTCAATTCCTCCTTTTGAAATTTTCTAGACCCTGAGTTTCCTTGATTCTGTTTCCTCTTGTACTTCTCTGGTTATATCTTCTTCATCTTCTTGAGTTCCTTATTTGCCTGTCATTACACGTTGATGTCCCTCAAAACCCCATCCTGGCCCACTGCCCTTCTCTCTCTTTTCCTCTTACTTCTCCAGGCCTGTCATCTCCCTTAGACTTCAGACTCATACCCAAGTACCTTTTTTTTTATTTTTATTTTGGGGGTACTTCAAACTCAAAGGCCTACCATTAAACCCATTATGTCCTATATCAGTCAGGATCCCAGCAGGACGCTTAGAGGGAAATACTAGAGGATTTAATGAAGGGACCATTAATAAAAGTGTGGAGTCAGAATAATGGTATAAGCAGGGATGAAAAAGCACCAAAGGACTAGCAGCTTGAAGAAGCAATTGCTGACAAAGGGAGAGAACTCTTTCTGGAACTTGGCCAGAACTTTAGCCTTTGTAAGGGGCTGATTATAGAACTAGAAAAGGGAATGAAACCATTGCCTGATGGGACCCAGTCAAGGTGAAGACAAGGGGAATAAATGCATTGATGTATCTCTCCTTCTAGCAGTAATCATCTGCTAGTGCCTCCTGTTGGCTAAGTTTATTCATCAGATGCCAAAAGGCAAGGGAGTCAGAAGCAGTTTGTAGAGGGATACTTCCTGGCACTGGGCAGAGTGGTGAAGAGGGTGAGTTGGTCTTGAGGGAAATGAAGACTTTAAAGCCCCCATCTAAAGATGGCTCTTCTTCCAGGCAAGAGGGTTGTTTACCTAGAAAGTACCCAAGATCCTGCTCTTCCCAATTTCCCACATCTAATCAATCTTGCCAATTTAGTTGTCAACTTGCCTCTCTTCCTTTCATTCCTTTTACTGTCACCCCAGTGTCAATGTTTGCCATCTCCTAATTGGACAATTATAATAACCTCTTAGCAGTGTAATTGCTTCCAGTCTTGCTCCACCTTTGGGATCCTTCCTTGCAGGCAAAGAGATCTCTCTGAAATGCAAATCTCACCACACTAATGCCTTGATTAAACTCTTCCAAAAGGCTTCTTCACCTACAGAATAAAGAGACCCTACCTTTTCCCTGATATGGCTCCTATTGCTCCATTTCCTTTTGAATACATTTGCATTTTCCTAAACACTGTCATGCTTTTCACAGCTTTGGGCCTTTGCTCAGGCAGTTTTCTCTGCCCATATGCCCGTATTTTAAAACCTAACTCATATCTATGCTTCAAGACTCAGTTCAGGCATTATCTGCAAAAAAGTCCTTTCCCAAACCACCAAATAGTTATGTCTCTCCTCTAACACCCTATATTTTCCATCATTGAAAAAATTCTGATCACCTTTCAATGACGTTTTCTTTTTCTGTGTCTGTCTTCCCAATATGCAGGGATTCAACTGAGTGATACCTTCAGTATCTAGTAAAATTCCTAGCACATCATAGATTCTCAACAGGTGTTTGATTAACTGAGTGGAATTGGGCAGTAAATCACTATGCTGGAACACAAAAGACATACTTAGTATAAAAAAAGAAAAATAGGTTCTCAGTGTTGCCATTTGGCTTTTGTGAAAGATTGGTCAGCCAAAAAAGTTTATCGAATGCTCTTTCAAGGAAACAAAAAAGGCAAGGAGGGATTAATTAAAAATTAAAGCCACGATTCCAAAGCAGAAATGCTGGAGTTAAAATAGAATCCTGATTCAGAAAGTCAGTACAAGGAGTTAGGAACCAAACTTCAGGTAAGAACAAAGGCACAAAGGGTCTGAAGATTCATTTGAATTCTTTGACATCTAGTTAGTACATGCCAATCACAAGTGCCTACAGGTGGAACCAAGAGGGAATCACAAGATATGGATGGACCCATAGTTGGTCTCCAATATGGGTGAAGGGTAGACAGAATCAGGGACAAACTCTCCCTGCACTTAATTTAATCAATAGAAGGCTAATAATGGATGAACAGTATTGAAGGAATGATAGACTCATGATGATATTTACTCACCTGTAAATTAGTCACTGATATTAAAAAGTTAGTGGGCCAAAAAAGAAAAACAAAACAAAATAAAAGTCTCAGTTATTTGAAAACAGTTAAATGAGATAACATAAAAAAGAGAAACATCACTTAATTCTCATATACATTATTATTAACATATAATTCTGATTTTGGACCACTACATTATAGATAAATCGCATTCCTATTTTTTTAAATTGCTAGTAAAAATACAAAAAGTTACCAGTTTAAAAGCAGGTTCACTTGGCTTTAATTTTCTTTAAAATAGAAACAATTTTGTTAGAAGAATGAACTGCATAGCATTCTCATATAAGAGGAGTAAAAAGTCAAATAAATAAAGAATATTTGATAAGGAAATACATTTATTTGCATATAAATAGAAGGATGGCAGTATATTTGCTTTCCTCACACTTTCTTCATTTCATTCTCTAATTTTCCCTATATTCATTTTCTTACAGGAATTACCATGCATATTTATAATTTACAATACAACTCTCAAGCTTAAAGTCCTATTTCCAATTCTGATAATCTGTTTCTGAAACATTTTTCCAAGCATATATAATTTTTTATCTCATCTCAATTTCCTGACAAAAAGGAAAGGAAATTCCTTTTATCAAGAAACCTCTACAACTTGTTTCAAACATCCTCTGTTTGTTTGGTGGCTTTAAAATATTCTGAAGAAAAAGGAGCTGGCCTTTAAGTAACTATAATGCCTAAGGAAAAAAGAAAACTTTCACTAGAGAATTAGATTCTGAAAGAGTTGAGAATGATTTTCTGACATAGGGATACAATATGGTTCTATAAAGAAATAAATTTGAAGTCACTATGTGCAGAGGAAAAAACAATCTAAGGATTAATGCTCTGGAGATATAGGACAAGTTTGCAATAGGGAAACAAGTAATTAGTGATAGCAGGTTACATAAGAGGTGTTTAAGAAGGTTATTCACATACTCTTCTTAATGGCTGGTAGAAACCACATAGAACCTGCTGGAGTCAATAGCACAAAGAGAGAAGAGGATAAGTGTCATTGTGTTCTGTCTCTAGCCTCATCCCACCCCATGCTTACTCTACTTGGGCCACATTAATCTTGCTTTAGTTCCTCAAATCAATGACACAAGTGCACAGAAACATCTCTTACATACTATTTAAGCAAAAAGAACTGATATCAATGGTTTTTAGGGTCAATACAAAACATTTATGTCAGACATTGAGTTATATGACTCAATTAAACGCCACCATAGGTATAACTCAGACCAGGGTGTAAAAAAGGCTTCATCTCTTAAGGGCAATTCCTGGTAAAAATTAGAAAAACCTTCCATATGACCCAGAAATTCCCCTATTGGTAATATACCCAGAGGAACTAAAATCATTCAAAAAAAGGTACCTACACATGTATGTTTGTAGCAGCTCTATTCACAATAGCAAAAACATGGAGCCAACCATGTTACTCATCGAAGCTGGACTGGATTAAAAAAATGTGTACATATACACAATGAAACATTATGCAGCCATAAAGAAGGAAAAATATATGGACTTTGCAGCAAATTGGATGGATTTGGAGTCATTCATACTCAGTGATTTATCACAGAAAAAAAGAACTGAGTTCCATATGTTCTCACTCATAAGGTAACCTTGAACAATTAAAATGCTATAAGAAAGCGATTGGTAGTAGCGGAAAATTGTCAGGGGAAGGGGGGATGGGACTGGCAGTTGGTGGAAACTGCTAGGGGAGGGAGGGGCATACCTCGTCAACAAGGGTACCTGCATGATCAATGTTTGTATACCTAACCCTGAATTGTACCTCACATCTTTATAATAAATAAATAAATATTTTAAAAATTAGAAAAACCTTTACTAATAATGGTTGTGGTCATAGGAGAGTGATGATGTGAAAGAGGAGGCAAAAATATTACCTGCTGAGTATTGGCTGAAGATGTAAGTCACTTATAGAGGTTAAAGCAAACACACACACACACACACACACACACACACACTTCATAGTATCAATTGCAACTTTTTAATTGATGACATTAAACAGCTGGTGAGGCAACATTAATGAATAAATGGGCATTTGGGAGTATTACATTTTGGGGAAAGATAATGTTGTTATTTTGATGTATGGTTTTAATAAGAGCCTAATAAAAGTGATTGGTAACTTTTTTACTATTTTTAATGCAACTAATGCATTGTCATTATGATCGTTTAACTCACATACTAATAATTTTCTCATATTTTTCTTAAAGATGTGTTTAAAAGTTAATATTACAATATTTTACAATTATCAGTTAGAATCTATTTATATAATGCACAAAAAATTGACTCCTACTTATTAAGCTTCTATTATATAACTGACACCACATACTAGGCACAGTAGAAGACAAAAAGTTACAACAA
This sequence comes from Tarsius wallacei, assembly GCA_963574415.1. Taxonomy (NCBI): domain Eukaryota; kingdom Metazoa; phylum Chordata; class Mammalia; order Primates; family Tarsiidae; genus Tarsius; species Tarsius wallacei. Next base: position 363 of record CAUYQG010214187.1, on the reverse strand, counting down.
ATATTTCTTTCTTTCAAAAACATTTACAATATATTTGGAGAACTTGGATGAAAATACTAAGTGCTTTACAATAAAGCTCATCATTGCATTGGGCTATACTTCTGAAAGTGTGATATTGCAGGAACTGTATACCTAGAGGCACTGAGTTAAGGAGAAAATGATAAACAGGGCCTTGTTGTTTTTTTTTTTTTTTTTTTTTGAGTTGGAGGCTCACTCTGTAGCCCAGACCCTTCTCACCATGAATTTTCCTGCCCTTAACTCCTCTATCAACTCACTCCTTTGATAAATTATATTGCTAACCTTTTAGAGAAACTCTTT
>CAUYQG010214185.1:0-23316 GCA_963574415.1 Tarsius wallacei | reverse complement strand
GGCCATAAGAGATAAGATAGACAAGTGGGACCTCATTAAACTAACAAGCTTCTGCAAAGCCAAAGAAACCATCAAGAGAGCAGGGAGACAGCCCACAGACTGGGAAAAAGTATTTGCCAACTCCAGGTCTGACAAAGGCCTAACATCTTGGTTACTTTTTCATTTAAGGCAATGAAACCCTTGCACGGGCAACAAAATGGTCACTTCAAATTTTGAGAATAAATTGAAATAGGTTTTAAAAAAAATCAAGGGCTCCCTTTCTGGCAGTTGATAAATGAAAAACTCTAAAATATGACTATAAAAAACATCTTTTTAAAAATGTTTTCTGAGCTGGCAAGAAAAGAAAGTAAAAAAATCCAAAAGGACAAAGATGAAGTAAAAGCAGGGACCCCGAGAAGTAAGGAGGTGCAAAGGTGGGACACATTAGATAAAGCTTGGGCTCATCCAAATTGGAGACCAATAGAAAAGCAACTCAGAGAGTTAGGATCCTAGAGGGTAATGCTCTACGTATAAGGCTCTACTGGAAATAACCCGACCACTGAGACAAATCAAAGAAAAGTAGTTATGCAGTGGATTGGATTGGCACAAATCTGCCCTTAGAATTCAGAAATATAAGGTAGGCTTTGCTTAACTTTAGCAGCAGAATTCATCTGTGTGGTCCAACAGACCTCATCTAATAATTTAGAGCAGTTTCAGACTCAGAGTCACTGGGTGGACCAAAAATAAGACCTTTGTGGTATGAACCTGCATTCAAATGGTTTCCAGATAAAATTCTTTAAAAAATTAGCAAACAGTTTAAAAATTATAAAATGTAAGAAATAAAATAAATTCAAAAGAAAGCTAACAAAAGCATGACAGTTACTATAGACTTAAAAAAGATTTCAAGTACTGGAAGTATTAGATCTGGAACAAAATAAGGTTTGTAGTAGTATGTAAATTTTCTATCACTGTTATAACGAATTACCATACATATTATATCTCAAAACAACAGTTCTATAAAAATACTCATCTATAGGTCAGAGGTCTGATATGGAAATCAACAGATTAAAATCAAAATGTCAATCTGTTTCTTTTGAAGACTCTAAGTGAGGATACGTTTCTTACTCATTCAGGTTATTGGTGGAACCAGTTTTTTGTGGTTGTAGGACTGAGCTCCTTGTTTTCTTGCTGCTCTAAGTTGAGGGCTGCTCCCAGTGTCTAAAGGCTATTGGCTTGGCTTGTGAACCACCTCTTCATCTTCAAAACTAGCATGGGATGGTTGAGTCCTTCTCATAGCACAACTCTCTAACTCTTCCAGACCAAACTGGCAGTGTTTATGTTTATATAAAATTCTCAAGAACTCTGTGGGTCTTTCGTGTATGTTACCAGAATTCAATTCATAAGACAAGAGTCATGTCCATGCATCTTTCTGAAATAATCTCTTCTTCCTTTTGGGGATTTGAGGTGGCTGAAGGGATCTTTGAAGTAGACGCTATTCATAGAGAGATTCCTTTGAAAACTGTTAATACAAATATGGACATTCGAGACAGATTCAGAGCTGGAAGTCCAAGGAACTGGATACAGGGAAAATTAAAAAAGAATTACATTTAAACACATAAAACAATAATGAACTGGAAGCAGCTAAAGAAATGACAGTGTATCACTGAAGGAAAGGCAAGTAGAATGATAGATGACTTCTAAATAGCAACAATGGAATTCAGAAGATACTAGAGTATAGGATAGAAGGTTCCATCTTGCTACAAATAACCTCCACCTCAGGTGGCTCATTTATATCCTCCAGTTATATTTTATTGTGAAGGCCTTATTTATATTTGTTCTCTTGTTTTCTAAATTCAGTTTAACATTCCTAATACCAACTAAATGAGTATAAATTTGTAGCTAACATATTAATTAATCATTTATTCTACAAATATTTGTGTCAACTCACTGTGATGGCCATTATAGGCCAGGATTTACTAGGCCATTGGGGATGTATTAAAAATCTATCCTTATATCGTGATATTTTTATATCAATCTTTCATAAATTATAAGTTGTAAGCATTAGGTCATACCTTTCCTTTTATTTATAAGATAACTTATTTCATTATTTATTACTTTAAAACCTTCATATCTTTATAACTTTTATCTTATATGATTTTCAACAATTCCATGGTCTCTCTTAAGTGCTTAAATTGACACAGAAATTAGCAGCTATCATCAGTCAACAATAATTTGTTGAGCACCATATATATGCTCACTACTCTACGTGGCACTTATGGGAACACTGGGAAAAATGTGTCAGCTCAGCTGTGTCTTTCAGGGTCATTAGAGACTATTTATTATATCACATTTTGGCAGACTCCTTTTTTATTTCCATTGCACAATTGAATTATTTTTTATTTTTAATAACTTGAGTTCCTCATCAATTGTTAGAATACATTATAAAATAAATATTAGGAGTCATTGCTTTATTTTTCTGAGCATGAGTAATGTCAGAAATCTCATGACTTTTCATTTCATTTCATCAAAACAGGAATTCCTTATTACATAAAATAAAATCTGAACAGGCACAGTGGATTTAGTCCCTGAGATTCAATGAAGAATGAAATAAAATGGCTGTGAACTTTTCATAAAGCAAGCATAAACTTTATTTCTCCCAGAATTGCACAATGGCATTCATCTGGAATTTTATAAAGCACATTGCCTAATTATTAGTGTATGGTAGTTTACTAAATTTTGCTGAATGTATAATTTTATCTGGAAAATATACAATGTGGTATCTCTTATGTAGAAGATGAAATATTTGTGTTAAACAGAATTGGTTTGAAACCTGGCCATGGTTGCTAACTTTTCTGAGTCTTTATCTCACCATTAAAAATAAAAGCAGCTAAAATTCAAATGAAATCAGTTTTTTTAAAAAAAATTTTATTACGTAACTCTAAACTTGGCATGCCCACATTAGCAGAAAGTCAAATGTCTTCTGCTCTTATCGCTCAAGATTCCTAGAGAATTGCTTCATCTAATGTAGTCTGTCCTGCTTCCAAATGCCAAGCAGAGAGAAAACTGGGAAGTTCATCTATTGATTTTTCTTACCTGGAAAAAGTTTCAGCATATTCTAACTGGTGATTTTGCACCACTACAGGGATGTCCTGACTGAAATTGGTCCCTAAACACTGGCGGGCTTCATGATTCCATCTGTTGTCTAGAAGAATCTTAGCCAGTGTTCCTACAGTGTCCACCATGATGCAGTGACCCAGACAGGAAACATGGCCATCTTCACCCCTTCCTCGGTTAGGCTGTCCTTTGCCTCATGGTCACCTTTTTGGGGCTCCAGATATCCTTTCTTGCCACCAACTTCAGTCCGGAGCAGAAATACTTCAAAGAGGTTCCCATAGCACTAAAAGGATCCTTCTCAAACTCCAAATAATCTCTTGGAAAATTTGCTAGCACCCCAGTGACTCACTATTGGGAAAGGTTTTGAGTGAGCCATAATTCAGCAGGTCATATAAGGTCCTATTATTACTTTCCCAAGGGAAATGGATACCTATTAGGTGACTAGGGACAAGTAAAATGACCCTTTAAAAAGAAGTCCTTTCTAGGTGCAAGTTCACTAGAGAAACTTCTCTTCCTTTTAGATTCTACCTTAGCAGAAACATCATACATTGTGCTGCTGTGAGGATTAATGAAATGGAATATAAAAGTGTCAGTACCCACTAGACAGTATTTAATTTAAATCTTTATTGTTATTTTTCCTTTTCACATGTTTGTCCCAAATGAGATAATAAAATCTGAAAGGGAAGAGAGTTATGTCTTGTACATATTTCAAGACTCCACATATCATTTAGCATAATACTTTACAGATAAATATTAATTGCTATATAATTAATGCTATAGTGATTACTTTGAGATTGATTTTTCTGTACATAGATAACATAATCTGATTTTTAAATATCTTTGTATGGCTTTCTGCTATTATACTAATGCTATTATCCTGAGCAGAAGCTTGGCAAGGAAAGGAGATGAAATTCTGATTCAACTATTTGCATTTTGGTTACTAAGACACCCACCCATCAATAACACTTAAATTGCTTAGATATTTTCTTGAACACTTGAAATAATGGGTTCTCATTTTTCTCAAAAATGGTGAGGCAAGAATACATTAAGCAGCATAGTGTGGCAGTGAAAAGAACCTAAAGAAACTTAGATTCGAATTCTAAATATCTGTTGCCACTGGTAAGAGTAGTGGCAAGCCATTTAATTATCTTCATGTGATAAAAAGGTAATGACAATGAAAAGATCATTATCAGGATTAGACAAAATACTTGTGCAGTGCTTCATGATAGGATCTCTTTAATTTTAAAAATGTATATTAATTTTTAAAAGTTGGAAAATAAATTAAATGACTCATAATCTCACTTCTCGTGGACAAGCTTTTGCTAACATCTGAAATATTTTGAGGTCGTATAACCGCAACTTTTAATATCCAATATTTTACTTCATCCTATGTTATGTTGAACCTTTTCATGTTTTAAATTGTTCAAATATATTACTTTAATTGTATATTTTATATAATTTGACCATTTCTCATGGTTGCATTTTTTTATTGTTTAACTTAAAAATAATTTTTTATCATCTTCATAATGTTCCCAGATTTCTGTATATTTCTCCAGAAGATGCTTTGTGAAAATGTATAAGATTTTTACTTTTTATATTTACATGTCTGATATTGCTAATTTAACATTCCTTGTTCTATCTAATCTTGAAGTACCACCACAACCCCATGACTTATATAAATCTATTATTTTGCTAAAGTTCACATTTGAGTGCTGTCCAGGACTAGCGTTAATAGCATGTACTTCATCTATATTGAGGGAGTATAGTGGCTCAATGCCCCCTGCTTTCTTCCAGCTGCAAATTCTAGTAGATGAAGGACTTGGGCAATATGTATGACTCCTGCTGTTCAGGTTCACACCCAATTGGAGATTGTCATTTGTCATATGCAGCTGATACCCCTTGCTTTCTCTAAAGGGTACCACCGATGAACGTTAGGAGCCAGGGAATCACCCCCAAAGCTTCCTGAAGTGACAGTCTTATGGATAGGAAGCCACATCCTCAACTTGACCCAGTGAGCTGTTACCCCCTATTAAAAGAAGAACCTCAGGCAAATTAAATTTGAGTTTAATTGAGCAAAAAATGATTTGCGGATCAAGCAGCCTCCAAAATCAGAGTAGGCTCAGAGAGACTCCAGTGCAGCCATGTGGTGGAAGAAGATTTATGGAGAGATGAAAGAAAGTGACCCACAAAAAGTGGAAGTGAGGTACAGAAACTACCAGGTTGATTACAGCAGGACATTTGCCTTCTTTGAACGCAATTTGATCAGTTGGCTGCCTTTGATTGGGCCAAAAGTTGGTGATTGGCACAAGAATAGGTTACAGTCTGTTTACACATCAAGCTAGGTTACAGTTCACCATGTGAAAGTTATGGAGAAACCTCTAGGTCAAACCCCTAAGTATGCAAGGAAGAAGATTTAGGCTAAACTTAATGTTTATGTCTGTGATAGTATTACTTCATTCTACCGAGAGAGCTCTTAGAAAACTTGGCCCTGGGTTAGAGCTTCCATTCATGGAAGCTGCCTAAATGATGGCCTACCTAAATGAATAGAAACTAGCAGTTCTCTTTGTGCATCACTGGTCCCTTCTCCCTGTCTGTGCTTCTTTGCCATCTCCCTGCTGTCCAGTCCTTGGGCCCTGGCAACACTGGAATTATCTGGGACTCTGTTGCCCAGTAACCTATTGGCAAGAAAGGAGGGCCAGAATTCCTCATTCAAAATCATTTCCAAACCTCAGGAGAGAGTTTTCTGTCCACTTCTTTTGCCGTCACCAACCAACAGAAGAGTGAGAACAGTATTTCTCCATAAATTCCTCTCTCCGACTTTTTCTGAAGGCCCGTTTAAAAGTCCTTCCATGTCAAAAAGATCCCAGAATACCATTTCTGCCTGTTTCCCAACGATGGCCTTAACTCAAGCTCCTGGGAGGCCCTTTTGTAACAATGAAGGACTGGGCTTTTACTCTCAGTCAGCCAGGGATTCCTTTTGGCTATCATTTGTAAAAGAGAGGCTTCCCCAGTAGTCTATGGCTAGGGTCAGGAAGGAGCATTTCCCTCAAATTCTTTATTTCACATTGCTACAATTTTTCTTACTTATTGAAGCTTGAGCTAAGAATTCTCTACTCTTTTTAAATGCTATATTTCACAAATGTACTATTATTTGCACACATAGATACATATGATATGATGTAGTTTACCAACTGGTTTTTTTTTTACATTTATAAAATGAAAAATGTGTTCACTTTTAAAATGGCACAGGTTATCTTTGATTCTGCCTAACCTATGTCATTGTATTACTTCCACAGATGGTTCATCACCTTGTTCCTAGCAACATGTTGCACACCTCAATTACCCCTCAATATGTCTCTACTTCTCTCCTATGGTCTACAATTCTCACTATTGAGTTGACTATTGCTCTTTGTAATGAAAGTTGGACCATTTTCTTTAGTAGGCCAGTTAAAATACATGTGGACACTGACTTTTTAAAATTTTTATACAGGGATATTGATTCAATTATCAGGCCAACTCTGGGATAAATTTGGATGAAACTAAGAAATACGTGCAGAGTATTTTTTTTAATATTGTAATCATATACTTGTGTCTCATTACTCTAAGTCTGTACCATTCATTCACATGTATAATCATTTTTAACCTTCACAAAAAACCTGTGAAGTAGATAGCTGGTGAAGGTTCACAGACCTAATAAGTAGAATAAGTAGTAGAAACTACCAGAAAGTAGAGATACCACTTTGTTAGGATATGCAAAAGTTGTTCTCTGAAAATTATCAGACCAGCTCAGGAATAAATTTGGGTGTAACTAGAAATACGTGTAGAGTATTTTTGAAAATATTGTAGTCATATACCTACATTTTATTACTCTAAAGTAAGTAGCCTACCCACATCTTCTCTCTGAACACCAGAAATGATGACTGACTGTGTGGTATTCTAATGATTCATCATTGGGTGACATTTATTTGTAAATAAAATAAGGGCTCAACATTCTGAAGATGCACACTAATCAATCTACAGATTTTTCCAGGTAGTTGCTCTGTGCTCCACACTGTTTGGAGTTTTATGAACCATGCAAAAAAAAGCATAAAGTTGTTATTCTATTCCTTAAAGATCTCAAAATCCATGTAAAGAGATGAAATTAGCCTGAAGAAATATTAGAAAAAAATTAAGTGTTAAGATGTGTAACACTGAACACAGCAATTCAGAGAAGGCAGAGGGCAAAGGACAGTAGGGCTGATGACCTCAGAGAATGATTCCTAGAAGAAATAACACAAGAATTGAGATTTTGGGAGAAAGGGAAGAGAATAGGACCCAAATTTCAACTCTTCCACTCACTTTTTAATTTTTCGGGGAATGTTACCTAAATTCTTTGAACCACACAGATTTATAGTGATAAAAAGAAGAAGCAATGCCTACTTTACTTACTTGAACAGCCATAATTATAAATAAAATATCTTATAGAAAAAATAGTGCTTGATAACAAAATAAAATACATTTTTTTACATTTCATGTCTCTTTTAATGCTATTCACTATTTAATCACTTTTATTTGCCTTTCTTTTCTTCTCTTTGAGATAGATAAAATCTGGACATGTAAAAGAAAGAAATTAAAGTATCCAAGAAGGTAGGGAAGGAAAAGAACATTGTAAACCACAGCACTAAAATAGTAGACATAAAAAAGCTTGAGGATACAGGTTTATCTGTGGAGTAGTGGAAACAGTATGTTCTTGATGTCCAAAGACTTTGCTTTTATTCTACTTTCTATCTTGATTTACAAATTATTTGTCATATGTTTATTATTTAACTGTGGAGACTTGATTACTTTTGTTTTTCCTTTTGTTTGTTTTAGTTGTTTGTTTTCATTCTCTATGAGCCTTGGCAAAGTTCCTTGTATATAGATATTTAGAAAATGTTATTCATTTGTGTATTCATTAAGTGACTATTTCTTTAGCACTAAATGAAACTCAAAATATTTTATTCCAAAGTATATTCTTTCAAAGTCTCCTTCTTTGACATATTTTGAGATGGCTATTCAGAGGAGCTGCTGACTACAGAAATAGCTTTGAAAAGCTTCTGTCTCATGAGAGGGAGTTTGCATCTGCAGAGAAAATCTGCATACGTAAAATAAAAAGCAGGCTTTCTTGAAGTCCCTCTTATCCACATGTTAACACACACACACACACACACACACACAAACACACACACACACACACACATACAGAGAGAGAGAGAGAGAGAGAGAGAGAGAGAGAGAGAGAGATGTTGAGAGTCTAAGTCTCTTAAAGGTCTAAAAGAGAAACTTGTTAACCAGGCTACCCTCTGTTCTTTCTGAGGGTTGCTACCTGTGAGGCTTCATCTGAGTAACAAGACCAACTTGCTAGCCATGCCTTTTCTCCTCTTTGGCTTCCATAACCTGTCTTGTTGTGCTCCAGTGCCCTATTCTTTCTGCCAACTCAAGATGGTATAAAAAGTCAATCATCTGGTACCTCCTTTAAATCTCATACTTTGTATATGGCTTTCATGTCCATACACATGTTCATAAAAATCTGTATACTTTTTTTTCCCTGCTATAGTCTGTCTTTTGTTACAAAGGTGTCTCAGCTAAGAGTTTATGAGGATTGGGAACAAAAATTATACATTTTCTCCCCTTCAGTACCTATGGTGTGAATAAAATCAGGTTTTATAGATAATGTGGAACCAGATCATGAAATGCTTTGGACTTGAACATCAAATCTTGAGATTCATAAGATAGAAGATAATGCCTTAGCTCTCCTGCCATTCCAAATTATGCCTCATTCTATTATTCTTCAAAGAGCACAAGCCAAGGTGTATCATTACTTGGCACTTCTTTTATGTGGCTTCTTCTTCCTGGAATAATCCCCCTGTCTCTCATTTGGAAAATATCTACTCTTATTGCAGCACTTAATTGAATAAAACTCTTCTGGACCTTCTTCTTCCTCACTTCTGCAGGCAATTATACTAGTCTCTCCCTTCTGCTTTCTCTGAATCTTGTACTTGTTTTTATTGTAGCACCTATAACACTCTATTGCATCCTTTCATTAAAATTTTTTCTGATTATATTAGAAATATAGATATTGGAGAGTAGGTGCTGGCAAAAGGAAAATCTCGTGTGAGTAAATTTAGATCATTTCTCTGATTGCTTAGATTGTTATGGACCACATACCTAATAAGTGTGTCATAATTCAAGATTTTACCTAGATGTGCACACATCCAGAACATTCTCAGGATCTTGACAACATAAGAAATTTAACTTAATAACTCTATCACTGTAGAATGAAGAAACCAACTGCAATAAATCTGCTTATTGAACAACACTTTTCATGAATATTTTTTAGCTATGCCTGTAAGAGACAGCAACATTATTTTTGTATTGCTGAAGTACTTTGAGAGTAATGCCCTGGTGACAGCATAAACAAAATACAAAGGGCAGTTTGTTTTTATATCTAAATGGGGGATTGTTGGTGAAGAGTTGTGCCAGCCAGTTCAGAGTGGAATAGTGTTTTATTCCTCTCAAGATAGATAGATTGCTGAATTGCCTGAGTTCCTGCTGTTTTATAGCTTGCCCATTGAATTTAAAAATGAATAACTACCCTTCCTTTTTTTCTTGAATGGATGATGAGAAAATACATAATTTAAATGAAACTGAACTGATAATATTGCCACCTGATATTTTACCCAAATGATAAACTGACAAAAATATTAAATGTCTTATTTATTAGATACTGTGGATTCTTAAAGTAAACAATATCATTATTAAAATGGAATGGAAAATTGTCTACTGTGTTGCACTTTTAAAATGCTTCTTTAAATGAAATGAATTAAATTTTGCATCATTGGTAGAGTCATTATTTGCAACTTTTTTGCTGGGAGATAACTTAATAAATTTGACAAGCACCTCTTGAGTGCCATGGCAAAGGTTTCTGGGGGTAAGGAATACAAATAAAAAGAAAGCATAATCCCTGCAATCAAGGAACTCTCAACAAATAGGGAAAATTATTTCATGTACAGAGGCATACAATACACAGAGATACAGGGAAGTTACAATGATGAGAAAAGAGACAGGAAAGATTACTCTGGTAGTTCTCACTGAGGAGGAATGATGGGAAAAGTCTTCTCAAAAAGATGAAACTTGAAAAATGAAGGAGGAAGGAGGAATAAGAAAAGAAGACTTGAGTAGGATAATGGAGGTCCTTGAATACAAAGAGATAATTTTATTTTTGTTCTTTAGATGTAAAGGAGCTGTGATGATTAATTGTATGGGTCAATTTGGTTAAGCAATAGTACCTATAATTTAATGAAAAACTAATCCAGGTATCGCTGTGAAGGTATCTTGTAACTATGATTAGCATCTACAGTCAGTTGACTTTAAGTAAAGCAGATTATCCTTCATAATGCGGGAAGGTCTCCTGTAGTCACTTGAAGGTCTTAAGAGAAAAAAACTGTAAGATTCTCAGAGAAGAAGAAATTCTGCTTCAAGACTGCAGCATCAACTTGTGCCAAGTTTCTAGCCTTCCAGCCTGCCTTAGGGATTTCTTACTTGCCAGTCCCACACTCGCATTCTGTGAACAAATTCCTTAAAATAATATCTTTAAACATGTGTATATACACACACATTATATTTAAGCAGAATTGATACATTTAACAGAACCTATACATACAGAATATATATGTGTATATATGTACATATTCATGGGATATACATATGTATATATATGTTCACATATTTTAAATATATGTATAATATTTATATACACATATATGGGTTCTGTTGATTATTATATATATATATATATATATATATATATAATATATATCCAACTACTTCTATTGGTTTTCTGGATATTTCTGACTACATCAGAAGTTATAAAAAGTTTTAAACAAAACTAAATGTATTACCTTTTTAGCAGAAATCAGGTTCTTGTAATTTTAAACTTTATTTGTTACTAATTTATGCCAAGTTTGTGATACATGCTATGCAGTTATCAGAAGCATAAATATAATGCCAGTTTTTTGGGGATTTTCTACAACAGCTAACACTTTTTAGTATTCCTATGTGGCAGGCAATGTGCTAAGTGTTTTTTCAAATTTTATTTAACTAAGCAATGCAACATTCCTTTGAGATAGATAATGTTAATATAGTTACTATATTTGTAATGCTTCAGATGAGTCAACTGAATTTACAACTAGCAAGTTTCATATCCAAGACCAAACCTGGCCTATAGTACATGAAATGTGTATTTCACCACCAAAATGCACATCTCCTCATGGAAAACAATTTGACTGTGCAATGACCAGTGAGCAGTATAAAACTATGCCTTTAAATACTCATAAAGAAAAACATGAGCAGCCATACTTTTTGTGGAAAATAATTCCTAAGCAGAGAATCCTTCATGGGTTGTGGAAAGAGGCTAATGGTATTAAGAATAAATAGCTAGGACAGGTGTGGTGGCTCAAGCCTGTAATCCCAGCACTTTGGAGGATTGCCTTAGCTCAGGGGTTCGAGACAAGCCTGGGCAACTTGGTGAAAACTTGTCTCTATAATAAATCAAAAAAATAAGCGGGGTGTGTGGTGATGCACGCCTGTGATTCCAGCTACTTGGAAGTCTGAGGCAGAAGAATCACCTGAGCCCAGTAGGTCGAGGCTGTGGTGGCCCTGAGCATGCCACTGCACTCCAGCCTGGGTGACAGAGTGAGACTCCAACACACACACAGATACAAAAAAGAATGAATAACTTAGATTATGAGGACCAATTCTAAGAGACAAAGCAATTATAGTGTTTTCAAAACCTTAGTCAGTTAACTTAATGCCACATTTTAATAAACTTGCCTCAAGCTATTAGAATAGGGCTATTCAAAATATGGTTCTATGCTTATCAATATCAGCCTCAGCATTACCTGGGAGCTTGCTAGATAAGCAAATTTGGAGGTTTCACTCCAGATCTTAAATATCAAAATCTTTAGGAGTGGAGCCTGGAAGTCTGTGTTTTAAACAGTTCTCCAGTGATCTTGTACTCAAGTTAAAGTTTGAAAAGTTCTGTACTAGAACAACAAGGGTTAGCAAGGAAGAGTGTCAGGAGGCTGAGATGAGCATCCCCAGAGAAAGCAGAATGAAGACTTCAAGCTGGAATGAACTAGAATTAATTATGGTTGATAAATGTTCTGTCTTAGGCTGAGATGCGAGGTGGGAATCTGGGACAAAAATAACTTCAGGAGGTACAGAAACTAAGTAGGGTCATGGAGAAAATGAAATTATTTCACTTAAGTGAAGAGCGTTTAGACACAATGTCAGAACAAGTAACACAGCACAGGTGAACAGGGTCACGGTGACATGAGTCTAGGATCAAAGCAGAATTAAAGGTGAGACCAAGGCTTGGCAGACCAAGAAGGCAAAAATTCTAGGAAAAAAGAGCTGAGATTTGAGAGAGAAAGTAAAGATGTAAGTATAGCCAAAGATCTGAAGTTGAATATAAACTACTTATTTGACAGCAGGCAGCCCACATCTATTAGGCCAATCCTATCACAGTTGCCAGTTCTCCATCCTAAAGAATCAGGTCCATGCCAGGCTCAGTGGCTCAGCTTGTAATCCCGCGCTTTGGGAGGCTGAGGTGAGTGGATTGCCTGAGCCCGCGTGTTCGAGACCCGTCCGGGCAACCTGGCGAGACCTCATCTCTACAATAAATCAAAAAATTAGCCGGGCATGGTATCGCGCGCCTGTAGTTCCAGCTACTTGGAAGGCTGAGGTGGAAGGATCACTGGAGCCCAGCAGGTTGAGACTGAGGTGGCCGGGAGCAGCCACTGCACTCCAGTAGGGTGACAGAGTGAGACTCCAACTCAAAAAAAAAAAAAAAAGAATCAGGTCCTGTTAATAGCTAATACAACCATATCTTGTACCACGGTTTCATTCATCTATGAATCCGAGACCTATTTTGGCACCGTTTTTGTGCTTAATGCAGTGATAAATAGCAGAGATACAAAGATAAGTGACATAAATGTGATTCCTGCCATCAGCAGAGACAGACATTAAATAAACTACACATGTAAGTATTTAATGGCAATCATCCTAAGTTCCACTCAGAAAAAGTACAGATATTGTGAGAATGAATCACAGGACACCTAACCTAGCTTGCAAGGTGAAATGATGGGAGGATGACCTGGGAATTTCCCAAAGGAATTAAATATTAAGCAACGACCTCAAAGATGATGTGAAGTTAGCTAAGAAAAGAGCTGAAGAAAAGCATTTTAGGTCAAAAGAGCAGCAGAGAGAGCAAGTACATCAGGATAGAAAAGGAGGGTGCCCAAGATGACTAGAATGCAACAAGGGAGGGAAAGATAACCCAAGATGAGGTTAGTGATCATACACAACCTGTCGTGGCCTGTTGAAGTTGTAGATAGCATCATTATTACAATGGGAAAATACTGAACATTTTCAAGTCAGTTAATAATGATGACACTATATTAATAAATATTCTTTTAGATGTTGCAGTAAGGTTTTGAACTATTGCAATAGTTCAGGCAAGGGTTATAATGATAGCTTGGACTATATTAATGAGAGTGAGGAGAGAAATAATACAAAGGATTTGATATATAGTTACCAAATACAAAACAATGGCCATAGAGGAAGAAGAAAATATAAACTATAACGTCTGTGCAGCAGATGGGTGGAGACTGGTGCCATTAACTATAATAGAGAAGACTAATGGAAAACCACATTTTGGGAGAAAATTGTGGACTACTTGAGTTTGAGATGCCTGTTAGTTATACAAATGTAAATATATAAGTGGGTTGATGGGTTCAGACATCAGAAAAGACATTTTGGCTGGAGATGTAAGTTTAGATGCATTTTACATCAAGTTATTAGAGTAGCTGAAAGTACCTAAGGAAGAGAGGATAAAATGAGAAAAGAGATTTCTTATCAGTAGATCTTTAGAGAATGTTGATAATGATGTTGCTCTGGGAAAGGAAACTGAAAAAGAATGGAGAAGCAAGCAGAAAGAGGAGAGTTTGTGTCTCAGAAACAAGCTGAAGAGATGTTCCAACTAAGGAGTCGGTCATTGTGTGACAGGGCACAATGGGATTAAATAGAATAAAATAAATGTAGCCCATGGATTCGCGATCTTATTTTTCTACATTTATTGTACTTTCCTAGTCACAGGTATTTATGTCCACATCCTTATATTTTCAAGCTAGAAATCTCAGGGTCATTCATGACATCTTCTTTCCTATCTCCTACACAGAACCTGCATCTTTAAAGAATAACATTTTTAAAGCGTTGAATGAAAAAAGTACAGAACACTGACAATGTATAAGTTCATTCGTAGCAAAAATATCTCTCAAATATGCTACCTTTTTTCAGACATTTTTAAAATACTTTTTCAGACAAACAAAAACTAATGAAATTCTTGCCTGCAGGCCTACAGCACAAGTAACAGCAAAGGAAATTCTTTAGGCAGTTAATACCAGAGAGTATTTACTGGAGCACCACATTATGAAGGCCCAGGGCACCAAAGCTTGTATTTTTTTTACACTGCTTTCTAGTCAGAAGCTGAACACAATTTGAGCTTAAGCTCCATTGTCATTCTAACATATTTTATAATTTTGTATATATTTATACATGAATCTCAGTAAATTAAATTAATGTATAAGTCTCTTAGTTATTGGAGCATTAGTAAAGGGAAACAAAGCATTGAAAGGTTGCTGGAAACATTAGATTTGATAAATCATAAAAAATACCGGGCACAAATTAATCCAAATATCTGTAGATGATTATTATTTGATAATGTATATATAAAAAATCTATTACCCATAATCAAGTCTATTACTTAACATTTTTATACATAATGAGTATGGTATACATGATAAAATCTATTATTGAATAGTTATTTAATAACGTATATAATAGTAAAATCTGTCACTTCTTAGAATTTGCATTAAGAGTGCCTGTATCACCAAGACAATGTATAAAATAGAGTCAAATTATGTTCAATACTGAAATTAAATCAGCTTAAGTCCCTGAGAGAATATTTGTTTTGGTTTTGGCCTTCTCAGCATTAAGGAGTTAGTAAAAAATTTAAGTTAAAATAAGCAAACTCTTTAATAATGTGTTTGTACCATTTTATGGAAGAAAGTAACTCTTGTGCTTCCACACTTGGCCTCTCCTAGTGGGAGTTATATTTTCTGAGCCATTAACACCTAACAAAACAAAAGGACTCAGAAAATCTGGCTGAATTCATCAACAAATCAATCAATAAGCATTTATTGTAAATCTTTTTTATGTATGCTCTGTACTAAGTGTGTGCAGTGCAGAAGCATGAAGCACGGTGCCAGCTTACATAAAGTTTATACATTGATAGTAACTAATGACTTTGAACATGAACTAAGGAAAATCACTATGCTCAGTAAGTTTTTCATGTTCTTTCCTTAATCAAGCCTCACAGTACTCTCATGATGCAGTCATTAATAGTAGTAGTATTTTCATTTGATGAATAAATATATAGACGTTTATGGAGCTTAAGTAACTTAGCTATGGACAGTAACTAAGTATAAAATATGTCATTAAACCCTAAGGTGTAAGGGAAAAAATGATGCTTTTAACAATTAGATGTACTCCCTCTTACTCCTTGCCACCAATTAGGAAGAGATATACATTTCAAAAGATAAAATATAAAAGTTAGTAGCAAAAAATTATCTTCAATTTTTCTTTTTTAGAAACAATAGGCTCCACTGTTAAGCAATACTTGTGAAATTATTAAATAAAAAAAACAGGCTTCCCAACCAAGTGAGGTTTACCTAATTTTTATACAGAAGGAAAGTGAGAGTTTAATCATTAAGAGTGTAGACATAGATCACATCCTAGAAGCCACAGGTTAGAAGAGTTAAAGCCACCAAGGGTTTTTCAACATATCTGACAGTCATCTTCCTATCAGATTGAACACAACAACCCTAACAACCAGAAAAAAGGAGCCAGCTAAGAAAATTCTCAAAGAGCTGAGGAGAATCTCCCTGGAGAAAGCAAAGTGAAGACAACAGTTAGACTTATTAGAATTGATAACAGCTAATCAATGTTCTGTCTTAGGTTGAGCCTAAGTGGAAATCTACAGCAGCAGAGAAGTCAAATAGGTTAGGGCATAGGTGGGATTGTGGAGATAATAAAACTTTTCCACTTAAGAGTAAATGAGTTTGGAAAAAAGTCAGAGCTGATTGTGGGTAACAACAGGTCAAAAAGTATATATATATTTTAAAGATAGGTTTACTAAGCTAGGGAGGCAAAATCCTGGGACAGAGACAAGTAGTGCAGATTTTTAGAGAAAAGCTTAATAATAAGTGTTCTTAGCCAGTCTGAGGTTGAAAATGACCCATTTATGCAGAGACAGGCAGCTCAGTTCCATATGATCAACTCTATCACAGTGACTCATCATTCAAACTTAAAGGATCCGATCCTCCAGTACAAGCACACACTGTGTCATCAATTCATTTATCTGCACGTCCAGCAAATATCATATTACCCTCTATGTGCCAATCACAATGATTTACCAGAATCCATGATAAATGAAAGTCAAATGAAGTACGGCCTTTTCTGTAGTATAAATTACACTGTAGGAGTTAGAGTTAGGCATTAAATAGATAATTGCAAAATTGAGTTGTTAATTACAAGCTTTTATCAGAGCAATAAAGAAAAGCTACAGAGTATTATGAGGACAAGTCACTGAAGAACACATCCTAGTTTGCAAGGTGGTAAAGAAGATATGGCCTGAAAAATGAGCTCATTAGCCACACAAATATTTGGAGAAACAACATTCCTGACAGAGGGAGCATAAGTTCTTTAAGTTAGGAAAGAGTAGGGAGCTTGCCAGTGTGGGTGGAAGATAGTGAAGGAAAGAAGAAGAGAACAAGATGAGGCTGGAGGGTTGGCTAGGGATCAACAGAACATTACATGCTATGTTGAAGGCTTAAAATATTAATTACAGTAGGAAAACACTAAATATTTGAGCCTGCAGATGTAATGACATCTGCATTTTAAAATATTTTTTAGTTGCTCTGACATGGTGTTTGGTTTGGATTTGCAGGCAGCCTGGTGAATATGGGGAGAACGACTATTGGGCTATTTCAACGGTCTATGCAAGAGACAAAGAGGGCTTGAGCTTAGTAATGGACAATGAAGACAAAAAATGTAGATGGATTCAGCATATATTAGGAGGCAGAAAAAATAATTGTAGTGATAGGCTTAAAACATGAACAGATGGTGTAGGGTGGTATCATTTACTAGAAAAGGAAGAACTGAAGGAAGATCAGATTTGGGGGAAATATTGAAAATTCAGTCATCTCAGAATGAGAAAATCAAGTAAAAATATCAAGTTGGTGTGTCTTCAGTTCAGAAAAGACATTTTGGTTGGAAACAATGTTTGAGACCATCAACAAATATGTTCTTTCAAGCATAAAATATGACACCTCAGGTTTTGGCATGAAAATTTTACCACTTCCTAGGTCAGGGAAGACAAGAGGAGAACCAAGTATAGGAAAATAAAACTGAGGTGTGCATTGCCTGAGTTTGAGATGTTTGTGTGACATGACAAGTGTAAGCATTTAGTATGAAGGGACTTAAATATATTCATGGAAACATGGAATTAAAAGAAAAAAAAATTTAATGTTATTTCTCTACATCACCTTCATCAAGTTTAAGATACTTTGGTATGTGATGATACCAGCCATCTAGTCCATTCCTAAAAACCTGAGCATTCTGGAATTTAACCATGTCAATACAATCTTTTTGCATTATTCACTGAAGAAAAATAGGTGCCTTTAAAGATTTCTTTCAGGTTAGGAAACAAAAATGCCAGAAGAAGCAAATTCATGACTGTACCGTGGTTACTTAATGATTTTCCATTAAATTCTTGTAAAATTGCCTTTATTTAAGGAAGGGAATGAACAGGAGCGTTGTCATGGTGGAGAAGGACTCTATAGTGAAGTTTTCTTAGGCATTTTTCTGCTGAAGCTTTGGCTAACTTTCTCAAAATTCTCTCATAAATATCAGATGTTATCAGTCTTTGGCTCTTCAGAAAGTCAGTAAGAAAAATATTTTGAGCATTGCAGAAGACTGTTGCCATGATCTTTGCTCTTTACTGGTCTGCTTTTACTTAGTCTGACCACTTCCACCTCTTAGTAGCCATTGCTTTTATTGTGTTTTGTCTTCAGGATTGTACTGGTAAATGATGTTTTAGCTCCTGTTACAGTTATTCAAAGAAATGCTTCAGCATCTTGATCCCACTTGTTTAAAATTTCCATTGAAAGCACTGCTCCTAGCCGGGCTCGGTGGCTCAGCCTGTAATCCCTCACTTGGGGAGACTGGGGTGAGTGGATTGCCTGAGCCCATGGGTTCAAGACCCGCCTGGGTAACTTGGCAAGAGATCTCATCTCTACAATAAATAAAAAAATTAGCTGGGCGTGGTAGCACGCACCTGTAGTTCCAGCTACTTGGAAGGCTGAGGCGGAAGGATCGCCTGAGCCCAGAAGGTTGAGGCTACGGTGGCCGAGAGCGGCCACTGCACTCCAGTCTGGGCGACAGAGTGAGACTCCAACTAAAAAAAAAAAAAAAAAAAAAAGAAAGCACTGCTCTTGTTTGCAATGGTTTTTGGCATCCATTGAATGGAAAGTTTGCTTAATTTTAATTTTTCAGTCAATATTGTGTAAGCTGAACCAATTGAGATATCTGTGATATCAGTTATTGTTTCTTCTGATGATTGTTGGTCCTCTTCAAGTAGAAAACTAGCAAGATGAATTTTTTCCTTGCAAATTGATGTGGATGGTCTGCCGTTATGGGTTTCATTTTCAACATTCTTGTCCCTTATTTTTTTTTTCCTTTTTTAATTTCAATACCTTTGGGGGATACAAATAATTTTTGGTCTGGACCTTAAGAGATTCCACCATCCTCATCTGTGTACTTTGCACCCAATAAGTGACCTTTTTTCCCCTCCAGTCCCCTCCCTACTCCCTTCTGAGCCTCCAGTGTCTATTATACCATACTCTTTGTCTTTACATATTCTTAGTTTAGCTCCCACTTATAAGTGAGAACATGTGATGTTTGGTTTTCTGTTCCTGCGTTAGTTTACCTAGAATGATGTCTCCAATTTCATCCAAGTTGTTGCAAAAGACATTATTTTATTCTTTTTAATAGCTGAATAGTATTCCATGGTGTATATAAATTACATTTTCATTATCCACTGATCAGTTGATGGGCATTTAGGTTGGTTCCACATCTTTGCAATTGTGAATTTGTGCTGTGATGAACATGTAGGTGCGGGTGCCTTTTTATATGATCATCTCAGTTCTTTTGGGTAAATACCTAGTAGTGGGATTGCTGGACCAAATGGTAGATCTACTTTAGTCTTTTGAGAAATCTCCATACTGTTTTCCATTGAGATTGTGCTAATTTACACTCTCACCAGCATCTATTGTTTTATTTTTATTTTTAATAATGGCCATTTAGATTGGTGTGAGGTAGTATCTCTTTGTAGTTTTAATTTGCATTTCTCTGATGAGTAGTGTTGAGCATTTTTTCATATGTTTGTTGGCCATTTGTATCATCTTTTGAGAGATGTCTGTTCATGTTTGCAAGCTTTATAATGGGGTTATTTGCTTTTTCCTTGCTTATTTGAGTTCTTTGGAGACTCGGGATATGAATCCTTGATCTGTTGTATATTTTATGAATATCTTCTCCCATTCTGTAGGTTGCAGATTTGCTCTATTGATTATTTCTTTTATTTTTGTTACATTTATTTTGGAGGTTTTAGCCATAAATTATATGCTTAGTCTGATGTTCAGAAGAGTTTTTCCTAGACTTTCCTCTAGGATTTTTATGATTTCAGGTCTCACATTTAAGTCTTCACTACACCTTGAGTTGATTTTTATATATGGGGAGAGATAAGGATCAAGTTTCATTTTCTGCATATAGCTATTCAATTTTTCCAGCACCATTTGTTGAATAGGGTGTCCTTTCCCCCAGTGTATGTTTTTATCTGCTTTGTCAAAGAACAGTTGGTTGTAGGTATTGGGTTTACTTCTGACTTCTCTATTTTGTTCCAATTGTCCATGTGTCTTCTCTTATACTAGTACTCTGCTGTTTTGGTTACTACAGCCTTGTAGTATAATTTGAAGTTAGATAATGTGATGCCTTCAGCTTTGTTCTTTTTTGCTTAGGATTGCTTTGGCTATTCTTGCTCTTATTTTGGTTCCATATGAATTTCGGGGATTTTTTTTCTAAGAATGTGAATATGGCATTGGTAGTTTGATAGGGAATTTGTTAAATCTCTAGATTATTTTGGGTAATATGGTCATTTTAACAATTTTGATTCTTCCAGCTGATTGGAATGGGATGTTTTTCATTTCTTTGTGTCCTTTACAGTTTCCTTCTTCAGAATTTTGTAGTTCTCTAGAAATTGACCTTCCATATGACCCAGCAATTCCCCTATTAGGACTATACCTGAATGAACTCAAATTATTCTTAAAAAAGATACCTGCACACGTATGTTTGTTGCAGCTCTATTCACAGTAGCAAAAACATGGAACCAACCGTGTTGCCCATCGAAACTGGACTGGATAAAAAAATGTGCTCACTAATCATCAGGGAGATGCAAATCAAAACCACGCTGATATAAAAAAAAAAAAAAAAAAAAAAAAATGTGGTACATATACACAATGGAATATCATGCAGCCATAAAGAAGGACAAATATATGGATTTTGCAACAACTTGGATGGATTTGGAGTTGATCATACTCAGTAATTTATCATAGAAACAAAGAACTGAGTTCCATATGTTCTCACTCATAAACTGGCCTTGAACAATTACAATGCTATAAGAAAGTGATTGGCTGTAGTGGGAAACTGTCGGTGGAGGGGGCGGTTAGCAGTTGAAGGAAACTGCTAGGAGAGGAAGGAGTGTACCTCATCAACAAGGGTACCTGCATGATCAATGTTTATATACTAACCCTGAAGTGTACCCCACATCTTTATAATAAAAATTAAAAAAAAAAACCATCAGTCAAAAATCTAGCCAAAAAAAAAAAAAAAAAAATTTTGTAGTTCTCCTTATAGAGATCTTTCATCTCCTTACCTCTAGGTATATTAGCTTTTTGGCTGCTGTTGTAAATGGAATTAAGTTCTTTATTGATCCTCAGCTTGGTTGTTACTGTTGTATAGCATGCTACTGATTTGTGTGTGTTGATTTTGTATCCTGAAACTTTACTAAATTCATTTATAAAGTTCAGTAGTTTTTATGGAGAAGTCTTTGGGGTTCTCTAGGTTTAGTTTCATATCATCATCATACAGAGATAGTTTGATCACTTATTTTCCAATTTGGATACACTTTCTTTTTCTTGCCTGATTGCTCTGGCTAGGATTTTCAGTACTATATTGAATAAGAGTGGTGAAAGTGGGCATCCTTTTCTAGTTCCAGTTCTGAGGGGAAACGAGTTAAATTTTTCTCTGTTCAGTCTGACATTAACTGTAGGTTAGTTGTATATGACTTTTATTATTTTGAGGAATTTTCTCTCCGTGAATAATTTGCCGAGGGTTTTCATCATGAAGGGAGGCTGGATTTTATCAAACGCTTTTTCTACATCTATTGAAATGATCACATGATTTTTGCTTTTATTTCTGTTTATGTAGTGAAACAAATTTATTGTCTTGCATATGTTGAGCCATCCCTGGGATAAAACTCACTTCATCATGGTGTATTTTTTTTTTAATACACTGCTGAATTCGGCTTGCTAATATTTTGTTAGGATTTTTGTGTCTATGTTAATAAGGGATATTCATTTGTAGTTTTGTTTTTACATCGTATCTTTTCCTGGCTTTGGTATCAGAGTGATACTGGACTTGAAGAATTAGTGAGGGAGGATTTCCTCCTCTTCAAACTTGTGGAATAGCTTCAGTAAAATTGGTACTAGTTCTTCTTTGAAGGTATGGTAGAATTCAGCTGTGAGTTCAGCGGGTCCTAGACCCTTTTTTGTTGAAAACCTTCTAATTACTGTTTCAATATCACTACTCATTATAGATCTCTTCAGGGTTTCTATTTCTTTTTTATTTAAGGTTGAGGTGTTGTATATTTCTAATAATTTATCAATTTCCTCTAGATTACCTAGTGTGTTTGCATGAAGTTGTTCCTAATGGTCTCAGATTATCTTCTGAATTTCAGTAGTATCAGTCATACCGTCCCCATTCTCATTTCTGACTACACTAATTTGAATCTTCTCTCTTTGTTTCTTAATTAATCTAGCTAGTGGTTTATCAATTTTGTTTATCTTTTCAAAGAACCAAATTTTTGTTTCATTAATCCTTTGTATTTTTTTATTTCAGTTTCTTTTAGTTCTGCTCTGATCAGCAGTGTTAAGTGTACTGATCAATCCATCAAAAAATTATCAATTTCTAATATCTTTTTTATTTCTAAAACTTTCACTTGACTCACTTAAATTTTCCATCTTATATTCTCCCATGTGCATTAATGTTTTCCACTCTCTCATCTATATTTTAAAATATATTAATCAGTTTATTTTAAACTCCCTATCTGAAAGTTTCAATATCTGTGTCATCTCTGAGATTGATTCAGTCACTTGCTTTGCTCCTGAAAATAGGTTGATTTGAATGTGTGTGTGTGTGTGTGTATGTATGTGTGTATCTCATAAAGTTGAATGTTAAACATTGTATATGCAACAGTAGCGAATGAGGTAAATTGTACACCAGAAAATGAGTATAATCCTTCTTCTATCAGGTTGTTAGTGTGGGGAAATGGATTCAGTTTTTAATTTTGTTGTCACTGTCATTATCTTCAATTGGACAATTTCTTTAGTGTTGGCCTAGTGCTTAGAGAATAGGCTGGAGTACTGTGGTTTTTTTCTTTTCTTTCTTAAAACAAACAAACAAAAGAAACAAAAAACAATATTGTGATCCACTCCCAGCTCTCAACTTACTTTCTATGCCTTTCCCACAGGAAAGGTCTTTTTCCATGCTTTTGCCAGCACCCCAGAAGTAGAGTGCTACTGCTTGATACTCAGCGCTAGGCTCATGCTAGAGCGTGGAGATAAAAAGGGATGGGTTGGAACTCTCTGTTCTGCTCTAACCTCAATCTTAGAGAGTTCCAGTGTGCCTATGCTTCAAGAGTGAAGCTTTTTCAGTATTCTTGCCGCACCTCCCATGGAGCCAAACTGCCTT
>CAUYQG010214182.1:0-29858 GCA_963574415.1 Tarsius wallacei | reverse complement strand
AACAAATCAAAAAATCAGCTGGGCGTGGTAGCGCGCGCCTGTAATTCCAGCTACTCGGAAGGCTGAGGCGGAAGGATCCCCGGAGCCCAGCAGGTCGAGGCTGCGGTGGCCGGGAGCGGCCACTGCACTCCAGTCTGGGCGACGGAGTGAGACTCCAACTCAAAAATAAATAAATAAATAAAATAAAGTAAAATAAAATAAAATAAACAAAAATGTTTCTGAAGAATCTAGAAATTAAACTAAAGAAATCCTAAGATATTCTTGGAGATAGTAATGAAACCATTATATCTGTAGACAAGTAAAGAATGTTTTAAAAATATATAATAAAACTATAAATATATTATCTTATAAATTAAAATTCTGAAAAAAATATGGTGTTGATATTGATGAAATATCTCCAAAAGGAGGGAAAAAAAACAAAGAAAAAAATATGCAACAAAAGATAGAAAACATGAAGTTACTATCTAAAAGGTTCAACTTTTGACTTGCAAAATTTCTAGGTAGAAATAAAGGTGATTATATTTTCAAAAACAGGAAAAGTCATTCCTAGAGTGGAAGAATGATCGTATTAGACTGTAATGAACTCTGTAAATCCCTAGCTCAATGAATTAAACAATACATACACATTGACATAGCTTTTTAGAACATCAATGGCAAATACCAGAAATTTCAGAAAATGAAAAGATGCCCTGCAACAAAATGGCCTTCAGAAACTTTGTATACAGTGAGGCAATGAATTTAATAAGCTGAAAAAAATTAATTTAGGTCTAGAATAATAAACTCAACTAAACTATTAACCCAATGAAAAAAAAATGAATGAAATTTTCAGACATGCAAGATGTCAGAAATTTTACTCCCCACACACTCTTTGTTAGGAAATGTCTTTAGGATTGCATTAATTAGGATCCTCCAAAGAAACAGAACCAATGAGGTAAACACACCTATGGTTTTATGGTTTATTTTAAGGAACT
Organism: Tarsius wallacei; assembly: GCA_963574415.1. Lineage (NCBI taxonomy): Eukaryota > Metazoa > Chordata > Mammalia > Primates > Tarsiidae > Tarsius > Tarsius wallacei. The sequence continues at coordinate 28,887 of CAUYQG010214182.1, read as the reverse complement.
GACTCACATGATTATGGAGGCTGAGAAGATCCACAATCTACTCTCAAGCTAGATACCCAGAAAAGTTGGTGGTGTAGTTTCAGACTACGTCTGAAGGTCTGAAAACCAGGAACACTAACGGTGTAAATTTCAGTCCAAGGACAGAAGAAAACTGACGTCCCAAGTTAAGCAGTCAAAAAGTTTATGTTGAATAAAAAAAAAAGTTAGGCAGAAAGGAGACAATACTGTATGATTCCATTATCATCAATTGTTGGACAGGAAAAAACTATTTTAAATAATTGAAATCAAAAGGTGGTTAGTTTTGTGAGGAGGGTGAGGATTAACTAGGAAGACATAGAAGGATGCTTTCTGAAATGATATTTACTGGGAAGACATATAAGGGGACTTTCTGAAGTGATAGACATATCTTTTTTGTTTTGGGTGATAGATACAGGAATGTATACAATTGTGAGAACTATTCAGCTGAATGTTTAAGCTCTGTGTTATTTTATAGTGCATGCATCAATTAAAATAAATAAATATTTTAGAAGAATATATTTTCAGATTTGTAAGAATAGACATTTTACTGATATTTAAAAAATATATTTCTAAAAAGCATAAGTATCTGTTGCTATAATTTACGCTTTATTCTGTATATAGCTTTCAAATTGATTTACATTCTTCAGGTGACTGTGTAAACCATAACACAATTTTTAGTGTGAAGATTAACTGTAACTGTAAATCCTGACTGTCAATATTACATCTGGAAACTTACTACATAATATTTTTTAATGTCTTATTAAAATATTGCAATAGTTACATTTACCTTGATGATTAAGATGCACAATTTCCTCCCTCTGTTATGGCACAATTTTTGTAAAAGAAAATTCCTGATACTTTATTAGGTGTAAATTCAAACACAGCATAACACACTTTTTGTTTTGTAAACATTTATTTTCTCATTTAGGAAAACAAATATTTTCACCTTTTTGTTATATATAAATAAATTTACTTAATATTTTATGGATGACTAGAAGCCAAGTTCAGTCAATTTAAAAAAGAAGTAGATTTAGAATGGAAGTAGAATATAACTTCTTACAAGCCTACTCTTCTTTTAGTTCACCTGCTAAAAGACAAGTTCCATGCTGTATTTTTTTAGAACATAAACTATCTGTGCACAAGGTTATTGCCTGACTGGTATGTTAGTATATGTTGGCATATACAAACTAGTTCTAACAGTGATGACAATTATGTTGTCCTGATTTAATTTCTTAATGTTATTTAGCATTTAAAAATATTTGGCCTATAAAAATTACCTGGCAATATGAGGAAAAGTAGGGACTTCAACATTTGTAAATACACAGTGCCAAAATTATCCATATGGTATGTAAAAATACTCAGTGATTTCCTCGTTTGTTTGGAAATATGCAATTATTTCCTTTTTAGGAAAGATTCTTTTCCTAAAACAAACATGCGGAAAATAATTTTTTAAAATAGCATGCTAGTTGCTAAATTGGCACATATTTATAATTACTAGTAGAATCTTCCTTTAAGAATAAAATCTAAAAATGGCTAAAATAAAAACAATTTTGTTATTTCCTGAAATATGTTCTTCCTTGACTCTTACATATAAAAATAAAAATCTTCCAAGTTCTTGATAGAATTAATAAATCTGGTTTATCTGTGATAAAATCTTAAATTGCATTGATTATTAAGGCAATTCAACTTGATCTACCACTTTATTACTTTTTTTAATTAGAAAGTCAATTTTTCAAAATTTATAATTTCAGGTATTTCTGTTTAACCTCATTTTTTATTTTTAGCATGACTAAACAAATTATTTAACATTTGATAAATGCTCATACATGTATTTTATATATTAGAAATGTTATGTCAAGATTAAACAATCTTCAAATGACTTCTAAAATGATCAACTGCTACAAATCTGAACGATAAATTAAAACTACAGAGCTAGAGATTACAATTTAGTTAATCTAAATATAATATTTTGAAGTGTACTGTGACGTTTCAACCTCAAAATGGAATAGAGTAAAAAGAGAAAAGAAAACTTCATGGAAAAGTCATTCTATAGAAAAACAAAACAAAAAAATGTATTGAAATTGTTATACTAGAAGCCAGAAATTTAGGAACTAGTGCTTTAAAAAAGAAAATTAAAAAACAAAACTGAAGAACATAACTAAGGAACGAGGGAACATAGCATTTTTGGAGAATATTCCACAAAAGTAAAGAATTTTATTTATTAATTGCCCCCTGACATCTTTTCTGGACCAGAGGACCAGAACTCCATTGAAAAAGCAGCACACTCTCCATTCTATCCTCCTTGTTAGATAAAAAATAAATTTTTTAAAGGTGAGTTAAGGAGTCCATTATTTTTCTATGGTTCACAGATTATTTTGTGTATATTTGAGAACCGAGCCTTAACTACAATTTGCATTGATCTCTAAGGTGCATATCTGTCTCATACTATTCATCTCCTCTTTGTTTTTTTTAAGGTCTCTGATTATATAGTACTATATATTTTTGTGTCCCATTACAAATATTCGCTGATAAACCAGATTTTTATTTCTGTAATTGATAGCAAAAACGTGGAAATAAACTGTACTTCCAAGAAAGGAGAAAAGTCTAAAATTATTAGCCATATTGTGTTGACAATCTTTGGGACCAAATATAAAACATGAAAAATATCTTTATCTCCTAAGGTTAAATGTGATATGAGAAAAGAGAGTGTGAGAAATAAGATTTCCAACTTAAAAAATTTCTCTAATGTTTGCTACTTGTATACAATTAAAATTAACTCTCAGTTACTTCTCTTTCATTTAAAATCTTATTTTAGGCTGTGGCTTCTTGGTAGTAGTGTTAAGTAGAACAATATCAGTGTAATAATTATCACTCAGTCGATAATTCTTTAACATAATTTCTGATAGTTTTTTTATAAATTATGTCATGAGAAGATAGCTATTCTTAGTCACATTTTGGCAGAGAATTATAAAAAGTTTTCCGCAGTATTGCCTGCCTTGTCTTGTGATATTGGTAGAATATTTTACTTTTATCCTTCTGTGAATGTGACTTTTGAGTAGCATAGTTTGTGTTTCAATGGAAGTCCCTGAAGTATAAGTTGAACATTTGGAAAGAATTTTTTTGAATATTAGAGGCATTTTGTGTCAAAATTGGAAAGCCGATTTCCACAAACATTAATCAACCATGATTTTAAAGGAGCCACTATTGTTTGTATGTTTGTTCAAAATAAACATACTCTGTAGAAGGAAAGAATAAGTAACCCTATCTTTGAAGCATGACTTTGATTATAAGAAGATATATTTGTTCTTTTTCCTCTGTTCCTGGAACAGAGTTTCTAACAACCCTTCAAATTTTCAGGGTAATAGGAATGTCTTTTGTTTTAATGAAGCCACTCCTGGTGGATCTGAGATAGCTTTAGAATGGGAATTAGTCACCAGAACAATCAAGAAAGAATTAGAGTCTGAAATTTTGTCTAGACCCTCTGATCCCAGGGAAGGAAAGAAGGGCTGAAAATTGAGCTAGTGACCAATGGCCAACGATTTACTCATTCTACCTATGTAATGAAATTTCCCTAAAACTCTCAAAAAATGGGATTCAGAGAGTTTCTGGATTGGTGAACACATGGGTATTGAGAGAGCAGTGTGCTCCCAAAAGAGTGTAAACCTCACACACTCCTTGCTCTGTGTGTCTCTTCCATTTGTCTCTGAGTTGTATTCTTCATAATAAATTGTTAATAGTAAGCAGAGTATCTTCCTGAGTACTGTGCTCCCTTCTAGATAATTATTGAGCCCCAGGAGCAAGTTGTGAGAACCTTGAATTCATAGTCAGTCAGTCAGAAGTATGGCAGGTCTGGGACTTGAGACTGATGTCTGAAGTTGAGGCAGTCATGTGGGACAAAGTCTTTAACCTGTGGGATTTGGGTTAACTCTTGGGAGTTCCTGTCAGAATTGCAGGAGATTTTAGGACATTTAGTTGGTGTTCAGAGAGTTTAATCTGTTGCTGTGAGGGAAAAAAAATCCACATATTTGGTTCCAAAAGTGTTGTGATTTTGAAAAGCTCATAATGAATATGACCCTAGAGGCAGACAGTCTTGGTTCATATCTCAATCCAAGCACTTTCAAGCTGTGCTACTTTGAAGATTTGTTTAATTGTTTGGTGACTCAACTTTGTTATAGATTAAATTATGACAATAATATATCTCTCTCATAGGATTATTATGAGCACTAACTTAATGAGAAATACTTTGAGTCATGACTGGCATTAAATAACTGACAATCAATGTTAGATATTATTACTGTGCTAATAAATTGACATCACTTTCTAAGAAAGTGTTATATAAGTTGCACATATAAGAATCCTTTCAAGAAAATTGACAATACTATTTCTATATGTCTTGTATTAGTTTTTCTTATGAAATATATTTTCAAAAATATTTATGTAGGAAACACCCTGGGAAAACAAATGTAGTGGCTCCCTTTGGAACAGACAGTAGATTTGTTTCCTGACTAGGACAGGACATTTCCCTCTCAGGCAACATTTAGACAAATTTGCTAGTAGTACCCTTAAAAGACACAGGATTTTTTAAGCTCCAAATTTTCAACTGTGACATAAACCCACCATATGTGCAGCACATGTGGAACACATAAGAACATAAAAATCTACTTGCTGCATTTTAAGTAATAAAGCCCTTTGCCTCTTATCTAGGAGCTCTGTATATTCTTTCAGCTTCTTTGAAATTGTGGCTGACTAAATTCCTGGCTTATAAGTATAGTAAATATATAATGTTCTTCACATTTCTTGACGTGTGTTACCTCAGGATTGGCAGAAGTAAGGGTAAGTCTTCAGATATGAAAAGGTGTGAAAAACAGTAAAGGTAGTCGAATGTGTTAATGTTGAGTAAATATTCATTATCCTCCACCTTCCATGGAAGGAATATACTTTCCCATTGAAAGGACCCTGTGCACAGCTATGCGATTTATTTTTTGGGACCATTGTGTGAACAGAAACTATAGATGTGCTTGTGTGGGTTGGTTTGAGCTCTTGCAATCTCGCCCTCCACTATGAGAAGAACATGTAAAATAAGGCATTGGTCTTAGAATGAAGAAATGAAGTTGACTTGAACTCTATCTTTGATCTAGCGTGAAGTTCAGCTGCTGTAGGCCAATCCAGCTAAATCCATTCAAGCCCAGCTGACTGACATCTAGTAAACACAACTTCAAGAGAAAAGTAATTTGTTGTTGAAGCCACTAAGATATGTGACTATACTGAAAACTATACATTAACCATTAAGCAGTAAACTCATGACCTAATCACTTCCCAAGGGCCCCACTTCCTAATACTATCACACTGGGGATTAGAATTTCATATATATGAATTTTGAGGGTATGCAAACATTCACTTTATAACACCCTTATAGGCCTCAAGAAAAAAGTTTGCTCATGGCGAGTTAAATTCAGATATTCCTATATCCCATGGCCTAAAACCTTAGTAGTGTTAATCATTATCTCTAATGTGTGTGCGTGTGTGTGTGCATAAAACCATACATACATAATACTGGTATCAGAATATAAGATGTTGACAGAATTATGTGTGTAAAAATTTTTTTTCAAGCAAAAGCATCCTCTTTTTCAACCAATGTGCAAATATCTTAGTGGCTTCAACAACAGATTATTTTTCTCTTGCAGTTGTGTTTACTAGACGTCAATCAACTGTGCTTGAGTGGATTTAGCTGGATTGACCTACAGCAGCTGAATTTCACTCTAGACCAAAGATACAGTTCAAGTCAACTTCATTTCTTCATTCTAAGAACAATGCCTTATTTTACATGTTTTTCACATAGTGGAGGACGAGATTGCAAGAGTTCAGATCAACCCATATAAGCGTGTCTATAGCTTCTGTTCACACAATAGTCCCCAAAAGTAAATTGCATAGCTGTGCACAGAGTCCTTTCAGTGGGAAAGTCCTTGTGTATGAGATTAGTATTCTTATGAAAGAAACCCCAGAGAGCTCCCTAGCTCTCTTCCTGCCACTTGAAGATACAATAAGAAGTGAGCCCTCTGCAACCCAGAAGGCTCTCTCTCACCGGAACCTGACCATGCTGGCATCTTGATCCCACAGGATGTCAAAAGACTCACAAGATTTCCAACCTTCATTACTGTGAAAAATACATTTCTGTTGTTTATAAGCTACCTAGTCCATGGCACCTAGCAACACACACGAAGACAGAGAGAATGATATTTGACAAGGAAACAGTTAGAAAATCAATGATTGGGTCTTTGACCCCAAACTGGAATGTACAACATGCCACCTCTCCAAATTTTTTCTTTAAAACTCACCATTCATTACACTATAAATTCACTGGGCTTGGTTATACTTCTCTAAAGGCAGAAAAACAAAATCCCAGTCTGTTATTATTTTCCCTACTGCAGCAGCAATGATTTATATTTTTTAGTTCCTAAGTCCTGACAGAATAAAAGAAACTAAGGAATCTTGAGCTACCAGAGCAAAAACTATGACTCTTGTCACTGCACGGTCCCAGCAGTATGAGGATGCAACAATCCATCTCTGCCTAATTTCAGGGCAAATTTCCTTGGCCCTATGTAAGACTAACATTGTTTCTGGATTTATGGCAACTAGATGTGTGCTGAAAATACTTTTTTTCCCCTCAAAAGTAGCTCTGACATCCAGAAGCCATGATATTCCTGCAATCTGAGGTCACCAAGGAACATGATCCTTAAACCTGATAAAAAGGAATCTTTTATGAGCCATAACCAGATTCTGATCATAATCTTACAATTCAATGTTTTGTTCACAGAACAGCATAAGCAAAACCTTGGAGGTTTTTTTAGAAACGCAGAATTTCAGGCACCATCCCAGACATGCTGAATCAGAATCAGAATTTAAACAGGATTTTCAGGTGATTCAAATGCACATTATAGTACTGAGAAGTTCCAGTCAAGTAGACTTCGTTCTAGTGCAGAAAGTCTACCCTTCATCTGGGACTTTTCCACAACAATGCTGATAAACTAATTTGTGAGGTACTCAGCGTGGTGCAATAGAACAGTGATGATAAGCATATTCTTCATCTGTGCGCTCCAATATGGTAACCATTGGGGACAGGTAGCTTATCGAAAACTTGAAGTGTGACTAATGTAACGCAGGAATTTTTAGTTTCACATTGTTTTAAGTAATGCACATTTAATTTTAGATTGTCACATGTTGCTATTGGCTACTGTTCATTCTCTGAGCATCAAGACAATGCTGTGCTGTTCCACTGTTGATGACAGAAGCTTCTTAGAACATTCAGTATATTATAAAGTATTGTGGCAAGAGCATACACAAAAGGATTCAAACTGGGGTCAAATACACCTTAACCATTTTCAAGCTTTGCAAATGCAATATATATATATATATATATATAGTAAATTTTTAGCTTCTTATGTCTCAGTTTCCTCACCTGCAAAGTGAGAAAATAGTACCTATTATTATAAAACTCATTAATAATTTAAAGTCATTAAAGTAGTTTTGGGAAATAGTACTGTAGTGATAAATATGTATTTGTTAAATTAATAAATATCCCACCAGATATGTTTGTGGTAGAACCATAAGAATGAGTTTTAACAACTTTTCTAGTTCCAAGAATCACATTTCCTGCAGAAAATCTGTTAAACACAGTTAATGCAAATATTTATAGTGAAGAAAGTGATATTGTGAAGAAATGTATGTGAAAATTTTCAGCTCTAAAAAAAGAGTTTGAAAACATTTCTCCTGAAAATGTAGTCATCAGGATTGAGACCCTTTGCCCTTAGAGGCCTCTTTAAATTCTCAACCCCAGTGGATATATCGCTTGCCTGCTTAAATTATGTTAAATGTGAACATGAAACCTGCAATTTTGGCAACCAGGGACACCTGGATGCTACTGTTAATTGTCTTTTATATTTCAAGGTTTCCCAGATATATACACTTAGAAAAATGCTTAGGAAAAAATAAAAAATTAAATATTTGCTGGTCTCAGGCCTAGCTCCAAAGCAGGTAACTTGTCTGTGCCGGGTAAACCTACTTGTTTTCTTACGCTAGATAGGTTTCAATAGCCTGTTTTTATCTTAGGTCTTCTACTGGTTTCTGCTTAATAAAATAGAATATGCAGATATAGGAATGCATTTTATCCAAAGTAGAGGGAAGCTCTAGAGACATTTGCCTAAATGAAATAAATAAGTTGTATGTGTGTATTGGTGTGGTGGTGTATGTGTAGGTGTGTGTGTTGTGCATATGCAGCAAAAGATAGAGAAACAGAGAATAAGAAAAAAAGTAAAATGAGAGAGATGGCCACCCAACTTTCTTTGGGAAGGATGTAATATTCTTGAATAGTCTCATTCCTCCAGCTTCTAAGCAGAAAGCAAGACTGAGGTGAGAATTTACCCGAGTACAGTCAACCTTTACCCGAAAAGCTCGCTTTAAAATGTCCTTCATCTTGACCAGTAAAGATCTTCTTCCTCCTTAGGACTACAGTAAAGGAAAGTAATAAGTAAGTCTGAGCTACAAGAAACTAAAAATAACATTTCAGAGCTTCCCTGCATCAGCCATGGTGAAAAGCAGAATCCTCAGACAACTGTCTCAGACTAGAGTACCCCACAGGATAGCAGTGGGGGCCTGGACAGCAGGACTCAAGTATTGGGCAATGGACCACTTAAAGAAGAAAGACTTGGCAGAAACCAGGTAAGCAATAATATTGCAACTTATACTGGTATCCATTTTTTAAAAAATGCGGCTGTTTCATGTTTTGGAGATATAAAATTTTTCCTCAGTTTAGTGATATTCTGGAATTGGTGACTGTTCTGCCCTTCTGTTTAGTTCAGAGACCAGTAGTGTACAAATATCTAGCAGAGAAACAGCAAAATGTCAAAGCTGGTTAACTGCCATAGATTATATCTCATAGATTGCATTATATTTTTGAGAACAACATCATATAGATCTAATTGATTCGTTCACATTACATATCCTGTGATTATGGTTCCCGAGTCATTTAAAGTTTTGGTTTTTTTAAAAAATTGTTTTTCATTGGCCCCTTTTCTAGGTAAAGACTCTGATTCAGGCAGTGTAAGAGTTGGTACAACATATCTAACTGAACAGCTGTGATTGTGTGCTCCTTGCAGACATGCCAGCACCATATATGACTTTTGAACACAATCTCTGGCCTGCAAAAATATAGATGCTCAGAAATGTTTGCCAGATTATGTTGATTTAGATATTTTTTGTTTTACCTCCTTAAAAAGAGTTCTTTCAACTAGATATTGTTTAAATTATACAGGACAAAGTAGGACTTTAAAAATCAAGTCTCTCTCTGAGTGGAGAGGAAAAAAGTCAAGTGCCTTTTTATGATAAATTTTATCTTTTGTCATCTATTCAAATATTGAACACTAGTTTTCAGTAGAAAGATGGTTCTAAATTTTTATTTTTTGAAATCAACATTTATTGTGGGTATTACCAAAAATATGGAAGAGGCAAGGATCAACAAAGTTCTGGCTTTTAAGGTGCTGACATTTAATTTTGAAATTAATCAGTGAAAAAGATTATTTTTTACATATTGGCCAATTTCATTTGTTCTTCAGTAAAAATGTTTTGCTTTTCTTTCCAGTTTAACTTCACTTGTTCTGATGCCGTCAAAATAGTAGATTTTTATGTATAAGAAACTGACAAATTAGTTAAAGTTAATGCTTGTGAAAATAGTTATTATTTTAAAAAATAATCAAAATCATTTATTATCATTAATAATCAAAAGTTTAATAAATTTTTAAAAATCTCATACTTTTTTCAGATTTTTACTATTTTAGTACTTTTTGTCTTTTCTGTTCTAGATTTTTATCACAAATTAGTCTGAAATTTAAACTAAGGACAGTCTAGTTTCATCTTTTTTGCTAGCTTTCACAACATTTCTCCTGTGCATATTTAAAAGGATGCTTAGCCGGGCTCGGTGGCTCAGCCTGTAATCCCACGCCTTGGTAGGCTAAGGTGAGTGGATTGCCTGAGCCGGAGGGTTCGAGACCCACCTGGGCAAGCGAGACCTCATCTCTACAACAAATCAAAAAAATTAGCCGGGTGTGGTAGCGCGCTCCTGTAGTTCCAGCTACTTGGAAGGCTGAGGTGGAAGGATCGCTATTTGGTGTTGATAATATATATTCAGATAATATTTTATTACACAGTTCCCTTTTAATATCTCAAAAGAAAATCTAAAGAATAAACACTCAAAGTAAACATGCAGTCTTAGGTGTTAGGTTAATTGTATTACATATTTTGAAACAGAAACTTGATGGCAACACAATTCATAAGTGGTTAAATATAGAAAAAGAAAATTTTTTCAATAATTTCAAAATTAATCTCACTTTTATTTATTAATCTAGTCATTAATATATATATAGGATGCAATTTTTTTTAGTGTTATGGCACACCTATAAGAATTCCTTGTTTTGTTTCTTCTGTTGATAACTTTTTTATTTGGAGCTGTTTTTGATTAAAGTAATTTCCCAATTTAGTGTTTTTACTCTTTCGAATTCACAAAGCAAAATTGACTTTTCACATGATAACTACTGTATTTAAATAATTCTGGAGAAACAAGACAGCTTTCTGCTATTTGCATAACAGTGATGCCCTTGCTTCCTTGATTCTAGGACTTAGCTGATCTTAAGTACTATGTCACTTTTACCTTCAGCTGAAGATTATCATTATATTGAAAAGCACATTAGCTGTGGGAGAAATTCTTGTTTGTTTGTTGTTGTTGTTTTTTATTGTAAAAGGCATGTTTATTTTCAAAGTATATTTGTACTATGCAATGTGAATTAATTCTTTATTTTTTTCTATCACAATGTTAACAAATGTAATTCTTTAAATATAAAGGAAATATATTGATTAATATACTATTCTTATGACACAAAAATAACATTTTAAACAAGCATTACAAAATATAAAAGACATCTTATTCTGTGGCTCTGGGTTTCTCACTGAAGACCCATTCAGGAACTAATTACTATAGTAAAAATGTCTGAAGATTTTTTATTTTTTTGTTAATAGATAGAAACAAAATTGATTACTGTAATTTTTTCTTACAGTATCTAATCTTGGTCATTGATCCTACTCCAAAGTTATTGCTATTAACTTGTAATAAGATGGGTAAAACATCTACTTTAAGAAAGTATAATTCTTTAACTTTTTTTTTTTTTTGCTTTAGGGAGGAAATAAAGTCAATAAAGTCATTTAATGAAACTCCAGTGCAAGCTATTTCTTCATAAATTTTGAAGAATGATGGAAAGCAAAAGTGAAGGTGAAAATAAGACCAGTTAGAAATCAGGGAGTGTGAAAATAATTGAACAAAAGAATTTTGGGACCCTGACTTTGAAGACTGAAAGTTAAGATATCTGGGTGAAAGAAAGAACTTCAGCAGATAAGATAATCCAAAAACATCAAATATAGTATGACTAAAGCTAATATAACATGAGAAGAAGGGAAAATGTGTCATCCTAGATTTCAGTTCTCAAACAATGTGTGTCTTTTTTGTTTTTCAACAGTGGATGAAAATTTAGAAATTCACTTAGGATTTCTTAATCCATTTTTATTGTAAGTGTTTTCTTAACTCCCCCTTTCCCAATCCACCCATCTTTCCAAGTCACGTAATAGACATCTGATAAATTATTATTGAATAAGTAGACAAATGAGTAAAAAGTGCTATAACAAAAGAGGAACAACTGTAAGTGAGAAGTTTGACATCCATTTGACAATTCTGCATATTATAATATTTTTCATAATAAATGTGATAAGTGCTATGATCCAGGTGCCATGCTATAGCTTATCTTAGTCTTTAGGAGTTAAATCTTCTAGGATAGACCCCATGGATACTTTTTTTTTAGTGATTATTGAAGGTTTTTACTGTATTGATTATATTGACTTCTGTATTTTATATATGTTACACGGACTTTTAATTTGTGTTTATTATCAACATTAAATATTATGGTATGATAAGTAAGCTTAGAATTTTATGTAGTCACATTGATCAATCTTTGTTTTGTATTAATTACCTATTTTTTATTTCTTGCATCTAACTGAAATGTTGTATTCTTTGATAACATCCTTATTTTCATATAAAAATATGTATTTGATCAATCCCAAATTAGGAAAATAGTAATCTATATTTAGCTGTACTTTTGCTCTTTATTTCTTAATTTTATATCTTTAAATGATTCAAAATGTATTTTATTTTTGTGTAATTTTTTGGATGATTTGGCGAAGAGTATTTGATGTCACTCAATATAGATAAAAGAACACCAAATTTATGTGGTGATGGCAAAGTTTATAGCTAAACACCTATGCATGTCTTCCTTGCCGTTAAGGGCTGTCACATAAATTAATTCATACCTGTGAGATAGAATTAAAAGATTATGTTGAACTTCTGGGAAGACTGCTTTGTTATTGTTGTTGTTGTTATTCTTCTTCTCCTCCTCTTCCTCCTCCTTCTTTCAGTGCTTGTCTGTAAGCCCTACTCTATCAGTTATAAAACAAGAAAAGAAACTGGTGGTCTCTGCCATCCATTTGTGAATTGTTCAGTGTTAGTACACATGTATAATGGTTTCAGAATTAATTCTTAACACTGTGGGAAACAACTTTACCAACTAGAACACAGTGCTTGCATTTAGTTACTTTTGTGTAATAGTCTTGACTTATTTCCAAATTTACTAGGGTTAGCTCTACCTCCTCCATACCTCCTTCAGTGAGGTTAAGTCTCTGGTAAAACAATAAGATTATTTTGTCACAGTCTCCATTCCATTTTAGGATTCTCATATCTCTTAAATTATTTGTATTCAAATTGCATACATTAAGCTTCACTATTTGTGCTACTAGTTTTGTTAAATCCATGCTGTCATGTATCCACCATTATATATCATTCAGAATAGTTTCACTGCTCCAAAAATTTTCTTCTGCTTCACCTATTCAAATATTTCTGTAATATATTACTCTCTCTAATCTGTCAATTTATAACTAAAGTCAGAATTCTGACATACCATTGGGGGACAAAAGTCAAGTAAAACTTAAGAGGAAAACATATTTTAATACTGGTACGTAGTCTGGCAACTAATTTGGTATACATACCTTCCAATATTTATGCCTATAGGTGATTTTTATATAAACCATTCCAACCTGCTGCATAGGTGTCTCAGCATACGTTAGCTCTTAGATATGCCTAGAAGAAATATCTCTACAGCTGATCTAGGCTGCAGTGCAAGTTTATTACCCAGAAACTCAATGGTCCTTGAAGAGTCTGTTGTAGATGAGAAGGGTGATAGAATCTGGGGCAAGTCCTGATGAGACAACTACAAGTCAATGTATCATTTTGAAAAACAGCTTTTACATGATATTTGGCTTTGATAACGAATAAAAAACGTATCAGGGACAAATGACCATTCAACATGAATTGCTCTTGGTATGCTGACTACTTTGTTTACCTACTTATAAAATTAGATATTTCTAGTGTTCTTTATCATCAAATACAAGTGGAATAGATGAGGAAGCCCGGCAGTTCCAAGTTCCACCAATATAAAAGTACAAACCCTACCCCCTTCCCCACAAACACACACTCACTTTGAAGACTTGTGGGGTATTCTCTATGGCTGGTTTATTTAAGAAGAAAAATTTTGTAGCCTATACATTGTACTGTGACATGGTAATTGTCTGTTAGGACAATTCAACACTATCTGCACTGAGTATCTTGCTGTCTAATTTAATTGGAAGGACATATATTCTGTGGAAAACATCTATATTTATTCATGGGCCGGCAGGTGGATGTTTAGTCTATTAGTAAGAACAGCTTAACATCTGTAAGGAAACAAAAGTCTACAAAATCCCATATTCAACACAATAAACATTTATTTATTTTTATGCATAGCTCAATGTGCATCTTTTTAATAGTGTTTCTGGGCAGCTATGCTCCAAGTAGCACTCCTTCCATCTAGTGGCTTTACTGCCACCTTGACCTTGAATCCCTCACTGGAAACAAAGCATTTCATTTGTTTGGCAAAGATTTTTTTTTCTGGTGGGAGAGGAGTAGAGAGAAAGGGAGGAAGAGGAAAAGAGAGATAGTGCTAAAGATAGAGAGAGAGAAAGAATGAATAATGAATGAATGAATGTTATGAAATATTTTATGGGCCAGACCTGAAAAAAGTACAATTTTTTTTTTCACATTCCTTGAGACAACGCTAATCACACTAAATTACCAAATGTAGTCTTCATGTGTTTAGGAGGTAGAAAAAATGTCTCTCACAGAGATTTGGAAGTGAGGAAAGAATGATTGGTGTCAATATTTAGGGAAGAGATATGAGGATATACCCCTTGTAATTGTGGAATAAGTTCAGAGTATGACAATATTTGTGATAAATTTAAATGCTTGTTCAAATAAATATACTGTTCATATTGCTTTTTATATTCAGGCTGACAAAATGATTTACCCTATGTATGTGTCATTGAATTTGTTTACTCAAATTACCCACCAGTGCTTTCTCAGTGAGATCATGAAACAAGCAAAATTGACTAAAACCATTGCTCTGCTGATATCCCATTTGGCTAGCAGCAATAGCTAATCCTGCTCTCCCACATGGTAGCATATTCCAAAGGAACTAGCTAATTAATTGCTTAAATGCTAGCTACCATCAGACAACTTCTCACTACGAAAAGATCAAATATTTGCCACTGAAATAGACACTTAGCCTTGATTTACATTTTTCTTTATCTACGAGCATACTTACATCATCAGCATTACAATTATTGGTTTTTCTGAATACTTTTGATAATAGCTATTGTTTCTCCTGAGCGAGAAAATTATTTTCCAATTACATTTTAAAATAATAAATAGAAAATCACAGCTTTTCTATTTTTCCAGTCACAAGACCACTAAACATACAGAAGACTATAATGGTCAATTAAAGGCTGTTATAACAGCAGCCCAGAGAGAACATCTTCAGAGTTTGAAGCAAAATATTCTCTGAAACATTGACCAATATATAGGGCTTTTTATACTGACATTGAAATATTTTTTAGTTCTAGAAAAAGGAAAATAAAAGTAGCTCTTTTTCTAATAACATTTCCTCACTTTTAATGTTTCTGACAACCATCTTGGTCACTAGGGGCTCTGCTTTTCGGAACTTCCAGAATCTAAGAATGGAATACTTCTAGCATGAGATATGAAAAATGTGGAATTTATAACTACTACCTAATCAGTTTTATTTCCCGGTACTACAGTTATAAGTAGGGAGAAATGACGTTGAATTGAGTAATGAGTTTTGGCTATCAAGTTCAGAGAAGGCCATCATCAAAATAAGGTAAACCAACAACATACAGATTAAACAAAAGAAAATTCTGGGAACATTTTAGAACTTTCATGATTCTCCAACTTCTCCGTTGATTCTGGAAAACTGTGCTTAAAAAGTATTTGATAAAGTTCAGCATTCTTTCATGATAAAAACTCTCAACAAACCAGGTATGGAAGAAACATATCTCAAATTAATAAGGGGTACGTTTGATAAGTCCACAGACAATATCATATTCTACAGAGGAAAATCAAAAGCCATCCCCCTAACAATTGGAACAAGACAAAAATTCCCACTTTCATTACTAAAATTTAGCATAACCCTGGAAGTCCTAGCGAGAGCAATTAGGCAAGAGGAAGAAATAAAAGGCATCCAAATGTGAAAAGAGGAGGTCAAGATCTCTGTTTGCTGACAATATCATCTTATACCTTACAATTTTTAAAAATGAAAGTTTTTTACTTATAATTTTGGAGTAGATTGTATCTCTAATAAATCAGTGTAGTGAAAGATTTGTTAAAGCAAAAAGCAAGTGCCCAAGCATAAAAAAAATGATAAATCAATTGATCTAGGTTTTCATTCAAAACATAATTCAGGCAAAAAAATATTTATAAACAGTTAAAGAAAAATTTGTTTTAAAAGCCTATATTACTCCATACTATATCCTCAGTAGATTGCAAGCATCCTGATGCTAAATAAATATTGGCAAATTTAATGAGTTTTTTTTTTTTTTAAGATGTGGGATACATTAGGTACACAAATGTTTATTACGTTAGGTATACAAATGTTCATTATGCAGGTACCCTTGTTGATGAAGTGTGCACTTCCCTCCCCTAGCAGTTTCCCTCAACTGCCAATCTCACCTCCCCTCTCCTGGCAGTTTTCTGCTACTACCAATCCCTTTCTTACAGTATTATGATCATTGTTCAAAGTCCGCTTATGAGTGAGAACATATGGTACCCTGTTCTTTGTTTCTGTGATAGATCACTGAGTATGATAGACTTTAAATCTATCCAAGTTGCTGCAAATTCCATATGTTTGTCCTTATTTATGGCTGCATAATACTCCATTGTGTATATGTACCACATTTTTTAAGCTCAATCCAGCTTCAATGGGCAGCATGGATTTTTAACTAAACCTGAATATTATTTTAAAAAGTATAAAGAATTCTATTCCATACACACACACACACACACACACACACAAGATTGACTTCTAAATTTATTTTAAAATAGAAATTTAAATTAGTCAACAATGGAGACAAATTGCTTTAAGACCCTTATTGTAACCAATGGAATAGTGTTCTCCAGTGAATTATATATAAGTCTAACACATTAACAATAGAATTAAATGTCATCATAAGATAGATAGATTTGTTTATACTTATGTAACCATTTAGAAATATTTAAAAATTTTAAAAATAAGTTTTACACAATTAAAAAATGAAGTTAAAAACATTAACACCGTAACCATGTAGAACACATTTTTATTTAGAGAATACTTATTAATTTCTGTGATCAAACCCATGTAGATAAGACCTGACATATTTAATACACTGTGTTACCCCTGTGCAAATCGAAAAAAATAATAAGTTTAATGTTTCTAGACCAATATGGCTGTTAATTTCTCTACAATGCCAACTCAACACAGTAAACTGAGATACTTTTTCCAAAGTTGACAGCACAGCTAAAATTTCCAAAAATTCAAATTATATGTGTGTGTGTGTGTGTAAAGATCAATAATAGTAATACGTTATACATCAGTAGCAGTAATAGCTTTTCCAGGTTCTGCAGCCATCTGACGAAATTATAGAAGCATCTAGCACATTCCATTTTTTAAAAAAGGGAGGGAGGGGGCAAAAAAAATCCCCCAAAATATCAAAATTCTGTTACTGTTGTGGTACCTGGCATCACTATTTTTTTTACTAGCTTCTGAATCATCTGGACAGCCCAAACGTTGCCTGTACGATGTCCACTTGTATACCTAATCCTGAACTATACCCCACATCTTCCAGCAAAACGTTTTTTTTAAGGCATTCAAGATGCATCTTGGTTAAGTAGTCTCAAGATGGCAGTCTAACACTACCTCAGCCCAAAACACCAGCTAGAGGCATTGGGTGTCTACTGTGTTTTAAATCTCTGGAAAAGGGACCACTTAATATTTACATTTTCTCTTGAGAAAATTTAGTTAATGCAAACTTATTTTATTAAGCTTGTTTATGACTTTCATAAACATATAAGACATAGTACTATAGCATTTACTTTTGAAAACAGATATATCTATAGATATAGATGTAATATATTTATTTTTACTTAGATTTGTATGTTTTTTAAAAGGGTGCATTTTACAAAATAATATTTTGGTTTACAATATTACACTTCAAACAAGATGACCAATCAAAGTCTGATAGCTGCTCTTTTCACTGTCAAAACAGTGATACTACCTTTGGGCATTTATTCACATAAAATCAACTATAAATATCTCTAAAATAGTTCTTTTCACACACAAAAAATCAGTGAAACCTAACTTCTAGTTTATTGTTAACAACGCATAAGGAATAAACCTTATCTTTGTATAGCATTTCATAAATTAATCAAATGCCTTTACAAAGACTTCATATTGTCTATTATTCACTTAAACTACATTCAAATATTGTTTTCTCTATATTCTTTACTTATTTATTTTATTAGCTCAGGTTGCCATGACAAATACCACAGACTGGGTGGCTTAAACAACACATTTATTTTCTCGTGGTTCTGGAGGCTGGAAAACATAAGCTCTAGGTGTCCACTGATTTCATTCCACGTGAAAGCTCTATTTCTAGCTTGCAGCTTGTGTCCTCTCATGGCAGAGAGAAAGAAATCTCTTTCCCGCTTTTTTTAAGGCTAAAAATTCAGTGGGATTTGGGCTCCTTCCATATGATGTTATTTAACCTTAATTACCTCTTAAAAGCCCCTTCTCCAGGTCTCCAAATGTAGTCGTTCAATCTTTTGCAGCGTCCCCTTAGCTAAGTTCCATCTGAAGCCAGAGCCCTTTGATGCAGTCCAAGCAGATCAGTCTCTTGGAATAGAGAATCAGGTGGAGGAAGGTAAAAGATAGATCTGGAGGCAAATAGCAACTGTAGGCAAATTGTATCTTTCCAACAATCTTTGAAAAATATTTATGAAACAAGTATAGATTTTTTTTTAAATGACCTCTTATTTGGCTGGTAAGTAACCTAGTTCTGTTCCAGTTGACAGAGGTTTAAGATCAAACACTTAAATCTATGTGTGGAAATTACATCATTACCAATTTCTGGAGTCCTGAAATCCAGGAAAGTGCTATACTAGACTAGACTTTCATTTATTTGACGATTGAGCTTTCTTTTCCCATTTAAGAATATGTTTAGTTTTTCATGAGTCCACCGAGTATACAAAACAACTGGAAACTTCCTTATTCTATCATTTAAGGCAGCGGGTCCCCAACCTTTTTGGAATCAGGGATTCGTTTCGTGGAAGACAATTTTTTCCACGGGTGGGGGTAGAGGGAGAGGGGTGGTGGAGGGATCATCAGGCATTGGATTCTCATAAGAAACCACCACCTGGATCTCTCAGTTATGCAATTCACAATAGGGTTCCCGCTCCTATGAGAATTGAACGCAACTACTAATCTTACAGGGCATGATGGAGGGCCATCCACCTGCCTCTCACTACCTGCTGTGGCGACTGGGTTCCTAACAGAGGATTGGGAACCCCTGATTTAAGAATTTCCTCAATCTAAAATCAACCTGTTATTTTCTACTATAATATCTCATAAGTACAGCATTATAACCACACTTTCTCATTCTCCATTAGCTCTTATTTTTCTAGAAACTTGATTAAAATAAGATGCCAAGTATGTTATTATACCACATCGTTATTGGAAAAAAAAATGACCTAAGTGTAGGAGTCTGCACTTGGAATAGGAGGATTAAAAGTTTTAGGTAGAACATATCTCTGGACTTCCCTGAATCTGATGATTTTTGAAACTGGTATGTCCTGTTCAGTGGCCTGAAAACTGTCTGTGGAATTATCACAAGAGATATTGGCTCCTAAGGACGATAAGATGTCACATTAGTCTTACAACTGACTGATAGATTTTATTTCATTGATTCTGAAACCATCACTTGGAAATGCAAAAGGAATCACTCCTGGAGAGCTCTTTGAACTGCTGCAAGAACTATTTCAATTGAACAGAAATGTGTGATTCTGCCCTGCTGGTGCTTTCTGTTTCCTCTCCTGTATTCATCCAATGTATCCCATGCCTATGCTGACCCTAGGTGAGATATTTAATAAATTATCAACATCCAAGGATAGTTATAAATAGAGGGAAATTCCAAATGCAACAAGTTTTCTTTTTCTTTCTTTCTTTTTTTTTATTTTCCTGTATCTTGGTTGGAATAAATGTACTTGGCATATCAATTAGAAATTACATTTTACTGTTATCAGAAAAACAGAGGATTAAATATTTTAGAGGCTGACTTTCTTCTAAGCTAAAAAAGATGGAGTTAGTCTCCAAGGTTATTATCTTAGCTCTTCTACAAAGTTATTGATGAGATACAGCCGCCTGTCATCTTTTTGCTCTGCCATTCTCAGTGTATAACTTTCTCCTCTAAGCCAGGTGAACCAACCACTTTTCCCTTTGCTTTCAAGGAACATTCTCAAACCTATGCTCAACAAATTCTACTGATTTTTTATTGGGTTAGCCAAAACAGACAAAAAGAAAAAAACAGAATTTTTCATGTGGAAAATAGTTTCTACTAATAAATTTAGAATGTCCTCATTTAAAAAAAGGTGAGAGAGTGCGTCATCTTTGTAAATTGCTCCTTTTATTTACTAGTTAATTTTTTCTATATTTTTCTGAGGCGAATTAAAAAAGAAAGTGATAATATAAGAATTGACTGACTTTTACATTAGTCTTTTTTCTAACGCTATGTATATAGCATAAGTACTATGGCATAAGTATGTTATCATCATTCCTTTTTGCCCCCAGAATTTTACAAAAGCAATTGCTAGGAAGTTTTTTTGTTTTGTTTTTAATTACTGTCTATATTCTCAAAGAGTAATCTACCCCAAAAGTATCAAGCCAAGCAAACATAAAACTGTATGACCATACATGGTGCAGTGCTTCAGAGTAACAGAGAAGTTTATTGAAAGTAAAAAGTATCAGAGACTGCCCATTGAACTGGTCAGACTTGATTTGAATGTTGAGACCTAGATGGAAATATATCACAAGATAAGGGTATGTATACTACAAAGAGTTTTGTTTTTAAATAAAAGCTCTGAGTATATCTGAGGCATAATTTTCAAATGTTCATTTTTTTTTTTTTGGTGACTTTCTTATTGAGTAAAGCTAAATTATTGTTGAGAGTAGACTAATATCAATCCTAGATCACTTAGCTGTTACATCGATGGCAAAATTATTCATTTTATACCTTTGTGATTGTTCATTTTGGGGTTATCTTTACAGATGACTAACTGTATTATACTTCAAAATGTTCTCAGTCAAATCCAATAGAGATTTTAGCAATTTTACGTTTGATTTGGCCTAAGCTTTGCTGCAAGCTGACATGATTTCTAAAGCAAAACAATGTGTTTAGAATAATCATCACTTTCTAATCTACAGTTTACTAAACTTCAGTAAACAAATTTGAGACTTGAAAATGTATCCTAGTATTACTTTGCAATGGACTGAAGGCTTGTGTCTCCCAAAAAATCATGTTAAAATTCTAATCCCCACTGCGATGGCATTTGGGGGATAATTAGGTCATAGGTTGGAATCTTCATGAATGAGATTATCATCCCCATAAAAGAAATCTCAGAGAGCTCTCTAGTTCTCTTTCTGCAATGTGATGATACAGGAGCGCAGTCTGCAATCTGAAAAAAGACCCTTACTAGACTCCATCATGCTGGGACAAACTGATCTTGGAGTTTCCACCTACATAAGTGTGAAATATAAATTTTCTGTTATTTATAAGCCAACTAATCTATGGTGCTTTATTGTAGCGGTCTAAATAAACTGACATTTGTTCAGTAAAATTGTTCAGTAAAAATTATTAGAGAATAACTGTTTTCTCAGTATATTTGATCTTGACATATAGCAATCAATGATTATGTAACACTTCATATGTATCAAGTGGTATGTTAATTGTGGATATAAATGGAAAACCAAGTAGATTCTCCTCCTTCAGGCATGCATGACACAATGCAATGTGCTATACACTGGCTTTGTGTGCAGTGTTGTCAGAATATATGAGAGGGTCCTTTAATACTGCCTTGACGCTGGGATCGGTGGCTCAGCCTATAATCCCGCGCTTTGGGAGGCTGAGGTGAGTGAATTGCCTGAGCCCGCGGGTTCAAGACCCACCTGGGCAACTTGGCTGAGACCTCATCTCCACAATAAATCAAAAATTAGTGGGGCGTGGTAGCACATGTCTGTAGTTCCAGCTACTTGGAAGACTGAGGCGGAAGGATCGCCGGAACCCAGCAGGTCGAGGCTGCGGTGGCCAGGAGTGGCCACTACACTTCAGTCTAGGCAACAGAGTGAGACTCCCTCCAACTCAAAAAAAAAAAAATACTGCCTTGGAAACTCAATAAAGGCTTAGTTGGGTGGTGATTACATTTGAGATTGTATCCTGAGGGATACATATACCAACTAGAATAAATAGAGAAAAACAGGATTGGAGAAACATTTGTAAATGAATAAAAATTTAAAAAGATAACCATAGAAAAACTTTATGTGTTATTTTTTAAAACATAGATTTACATATATATATACATATATATATATTTTTAAACATTAAAACAGTACAGAATAATGAAACATCAGTTTATTGAGTTGGATATTAACTAAACCTATACCAGTGGCAATTCTCAAGATGCATTACTCTACTTTGAAGAAGCACCATGGTTTTCTCCCATATCATCACTAATTCACTCAGCTCTTTTTCCTTTCTTCTCTTTTTTACAATTGGACAATTCTATTATTATTTTCTCATTTATAATCTGGAGCAAGTAGACTGACTTAGCTGATTATCATTGTTGCTACAGAGTAGAGCCTTCTGCCCAAGTCTCATCCATGTAACAGCACCAGCCCACTTCTCTACAACTTACAGCTCCGAGTAGATATCAGTTACAGGAAAAGATGATAACAGACTTGAAAGAAATTGCAATTGATTAGTACAGTATAGAGGCTTACCTATTTATTTGCACATAATTATGACTTTTGTGACCAGATAGCATTTGGAGAATCCATATGAGCTTCAAAGCTTTAAACTGTTCTGTCCGTTCTGTGAGTGCTTGTAGGTGTGTAATAGACTATTTTTAATATACTGAAAGAGTGATCTGTGTCTTCAAAAAAGAAATGAGAAAGGAAAATAACTTACATTAATGTGGCTTCCTTCTACATTTTATATGGAAATTCACATCCTATATATCCCAACTATTCTTAACTGACCAAGCTAGTGCTATTTAAATTTATGTAAATGTGTGCATATTTAAACCCTGTTGAGGACGACAGTTGAAATGAAAAGAATTTTGGAATATTTCTAATGCATATCAATTAGAAAAGATGATATTTTACATATTTTTAATTGTGTTTGAGAACACTTTTAATTTTTTAATGTAGAAAATGAATAAAAGACCTGTAAATAATTATTGTCAATTTTGTGGGGGAGTACCATTCACTTATTTTGATACAAATATTCTTTTCTACTATAATACTGACTGTTATTAGTCAGTGTTGTATTTTTCCTTTTAAAGGAACATTTGTTTTCTGTTTCTGTATTTTTATGTCATTTTTCTGGAACCATTTAACCAGTTGCCCCTCTAAGTCATTTTGAATGTAAACAAATCTTATGAACACTTCACCACTGATATTATACTGAATCCTGAATAAGTCATTAGAGAAATCAAATCAAATCTCTTCATTAAAAAAAAGTCCATCAATTTTCTCTTTGTGCTAATGCACATAAATTAGATAAATATTTGAGGGCAACATGTATTTATTAAGTTGTTCTTGGTTAGTGGTTTCCTCAGACTTGAAGCACAGTTTTCTAGACATGATTTTTAAAGAGATGCTGTATTGCCACAGCCTCTTGTTTTGTCACTATTATTAATTTACTTACAAATGGTACAAGTACACCAGTGAATTTGATTACTTATTGGTACCAAATGTAATCGCATTTTAATGAATCAGCAAGAAGTTTTGTTGTGCTAATTCTTCCCTGTTGACCAATTAATGAAAGAAAATATGTGAGTGCTTTGAAGTGTACATATGTTCCTTGAGATTACTTGGAATGTAATTTTATAGCATGTTGATGAGCACCAAAATGAGCATAGAACTGCTTAATCTAGGATGACTCTCATGGCTAAGAAATGGCTAGATAATACAGTATAGCTTAGATGATTACCTTAATACCAATTTATTTGCAAGTGTCTTTTACAAACAATGAGGGACAGTTTCAAATGGCTAGGGGAAGAGAAAAGGATTTATATATATTACTTTTCCCAGCTCTGAATTTAACTTCACTTTGTAAACAGCAGGAAAGTGTTTAACTATTCTGAGCCATGGATTTCTTCTATAAAATGATGCAGCATAATTTACTTCCTAGCTGGTTATGAGACAGTTCTTTAAGGAGGTAATGAGAAATCCAGGCTGTATCAGGTGAGATTTTAAGATTAAAGATATTTTCTAGTTGTCACTTTTAATAAAGGGTAAATAATAAAAAAGAAATAAGTGAATTTTTGTGCCTAATTACATAACTCAAACATTTACCGTTAACAATCTTATCTTTTACTTCAATAAAAAAATCATAAAATGTGGAAAGTTGAGCCTCTGAAAGGGTTTAATATCACACATGAGGCATTTATGTTAAAAAGTATAAGTTTGCTATTAAACCATTTCCCCAAAAAATACATTTTTTTCCACAACAGAAGTTTTTTATTAACCTTTTTCAGTGACTAAACTGGTTTAACATAGAGTTTGCAAGAAGTGTGTGAAAACATGGTTCAAATGTGAGTAAATGTGACTTTAAATAAAGATGCAAAGAAAAGTATGTATCTACAGAACATAGAGAACGTAAGGCTGCCAGTAAAATCCAGACACCAGAATTAAACCTGCTCTTCATCAGCATCCTCTAGAAAGCTGCATGAGCCCTGAACCCAGAAATGTTGCCTGAGAGTACTTAAGAAGCAATGAGAGGAAGAAGCCCATATGCTGCAATGCATCCCTCAGGCTCAGATGGTCTTTTGGATTTAGTTTAGTGCTTGTGGCTGTCACACAAGTCACAGGGTGGCCTTCCCCTAATCTCGCCTGAGGATTTCAAAATAGCTTCCTCGCTATGAATAAAAGAGAAAATAAAATTTTAAAAAGTTAAAACAACTACTGCTGCCAGAAGAACAGCAAATGCTTCCTCCTCGGCTGTGCTGGTACACGGCAGTAGGGAAGATCACCATTAGCGCAGGGGGATGGTACTGGCAGCACGTAGCAGTGGGCGGTAGTTCATCTGCCACTCCACAGGGGAAGAGCACAGGCCAGCACCAGAGAGCGCTGGCTCTGCCTCCAGAAGGCACCTGTGTCTTCTTTTGGAAATAGTCACTGCAGTTCCTTGCTGGCAGATGGTATTGAGTGACATGGAATGTACTTATATACAATGAACACATGTATCCTCAGGGACATTATTCAAATTTCTCTCATAAAATTGCCCTATAGCTTGCTCAGTTAGTATCCAAGAACAGGGAATAAAGGAGGACAAGAGGAAAAATTATGTCAGAAATTCTTTGTAACATTCTTCATCTTTGAAGTTTTAGAGGCAACTTAATCTTACAATCTCAGGCCTAAAATCTAAATACAGTCAGTAAACTGGGTAAAGGATATTAGATAAGTCAACATGTTGTTTTTGTTTTTGTTTTCAGCCTGGCATGATTGTCTGCTAAAAGTTATCTTCATGAGTTCGAAAGTCTCAAACTTTTTGAGATTGTTTTATCATATTATCTCTATTATAAAATTAGTTCTGGGACTAATTCTCCCCAGATAGGCTTTGGTTTTCTATCTTTGTTTTTCCAAGTTTTGTATTGTATGTTAATTGTCAGCATTATATTTGTGACTAGGGTTTTCAAAAACCTAAATGGTTATACCAGGCGAATTATCCCCACCCTTAAGATAATACTTAAAAATACATGTCCATTTCCTAATTGAAAAGAAGAGGCTTTGTAGATAAAGTTTGAATTTAATGAATCTGAGCATCAGATCAGGAATTGAGCTTTTATCAAAGCTACAAACTAGTTACCTGATAGGGATATGCCGCCCCCCCGCCCCCCCCCGCCCCCAAAGAGGATTACATTTGATCACACAGAGAAAGCTAATTGAACATTTTTCAGATGACTCTCAAGTAAAACCACTGTTCAACAATGATAAAAATGCAATGATGTTCAAGATTCTTCATTATTTAATCATTTTCTCATTGGTGTAAGTGGACACATTTGTACTGTTACACTATTACTAATCACTTTTAGATATCTAAGGCTCTGATTCCTGCTTCTTGAAGAGCTAGTGAATATGTCAAGGTTGAATGACTTTTTACATAGCCATGCATCTTCATCTGCAAGACCAAGCTCTCACCTGGTCCTCAATAGAATTTCAATTCTTGTTTACCTTTAATACAGTCCTCTAAAAGCTGGCAGAGTGATGCTTTAAAAATGCTGCATAAGTATGATCATGTTACTGCCACTATTAGCATACCCTCTCCCCCAGATTGAAGTACCTTGGTACATTTGCAACGCTCCTGGGACAAAAAGACACACCCTTAGTATGGTATGTATAACTTGTATGATCTGGTCACTTACTTTCTTTCCCATCTTGTTCTTCACACATCAGTCTCACTTCTAGTATCTTAACAAGGGCTGTTCCCTCTGTCTGGAATGTTTTCTTTTACCTCATGAATTTCTGCTCTTTCTTCTGATCTTTTGCTCCATTATACTGTCCTCATCTCCATGATTACTCTAACATTTCTGAGGTTATGCTTTCATATGCAATATAAATGATTTTATATTTTTGGCCAGGATTTTTTCTTTTTTCTTTTTAATTCTAAAGATGTGGGGTACAACTCAGGATGAGGTATGTAAGTGATCATCATATATGTAAAGTTTGGGTCTCCCTTTGGTTCCCACTTTGCCTGGTTTGAGATCAAGTACCTTATTGATATGTCCCCCTCCCCCAGCCCCCGGCAGTATCCTCCTACTGCCAATTCCTTTCTTATAGTATTATGATAAATGTTCAGGGTCCACTTATGTTTGAGAACATGTGGTACTCAGTTCTTTGTTTCTGTGATAGATCACTGAGTATTATAGACTCTAAATCCATTCAGGTTGATGCAAAGTCCATAATTTTGTCCTTCTTTATGGCTGATTAACATACCATTGTGTATATATACCATATTTAAAGAAAAATCTGGTCCACTTTCAGTGGGCACCATGGTTGGTGCCACGTGTTTGCTATTGTGAATAATGCTGCAATAAATATGTATGTGCAGGAATCTTTTTAAATTTTTTTGCATTCTCTTTTTTTTCTTTTTTTCTGCCTGATAAAGTAGGTTTTTGGTTTTTTTTTTTTTTTTTTTTTTTTTCCCCTAGTGTATCTCATTTTCAGGTACTCTGTTAAAATTTTTTTTGGAATAAAACTATATATGTTTTTTCTTTATTCTTAATTTCACAATAAACATATTTTACCACCTTATTGAAAAAGAATAGCTTTATTCCCTGAAGCCAAATCTCAGGGTTTTAAAATTAGGATTCATGTATATAAAAGTGGAATATTTTCTGTGCTCCTGTGTTTGTATAAACAACTTTGAATTTAAGATACTGAGGCTTGGTAAGTTAGTTCTTGATCCATTTGAAATATTAATACCTAAATTAAGCTTCTCAGGCCAAATGGCTCTGGTAAGATGTTTTTCACATATCTTGTAACTCCATATGTAAACATATTATTTATTCACATTTAAATATTTTTTCTCTGTGATTATTTCATAGAAATTCTTGTTTTTGTAGGCTATGCAATCTTGAATCTAAGTAAAGTAATTAAAATGTATGTTCTATTTATGCATGGCACTGTATGTATTTTGTCTCTTTCACCTGTGAAGTTATCTATTTATTTTAAAATCATTTTATTTTTTTCTGTATACAATATTTTCTTAAGTATATTATGAGCCTTAATGCATATTTACATATTTAAATATCACAATTATTATATAAGTGGCTGTTACAGATTATGTTAACATTTATGCTCTGATATTTTAAAAAAGAGAATATTCTTATTTTCTGCTTACAGAGTACTTTAATGCTCTTTGTTTCTGGATAGATGTCCTACCTTTTCTTCCTTCATTCCATATTTTTATTTTAAATGAACATAAAGGGATAATCTGTTCTTTATTTGCTTTATAATGCATCTCCACAAAAACAATGAACTTTCTCCAAAGACAAATATTCATTTTTTTTAGAAAAACTCAGTCCTTAGTCGACAAATGTTATAGTCTATGGGTTGATGTGCAGGTTAACAGGTAATATAATAAAACAGACCATTCATACATTTCATATTATTCTGCTAGCAGGTTTACAGTTTACTCTGTCTTTTTTTGCCACTCTAGGCTAAGATGCTCTCAGACCTTGCACAAGAATAAATTCTCCCAGCGCCACTGTAGCTTTCTTTAGTGCATTTGTTGAGTTGTGGTTCTTCCTGCAATAAATTATCTTTAGATACGATCTTATTTTGTTTTTCACAAAGTCAATTTTAAACGTATTCTTACTACAATGGACTTCTGGAAAAGTGAATGGTAAACATCCTATCCTTTCAAAACCAGAAATCTCCCTTCTCATATATAATTGTGATTATGCTTTTTGCTTGAGATTGAGATGGTTATGTGGGTAGTAGCCTGGAAGGTGCACTTCTGGAATTTGCCACTCCCCCACCCCCAGAAATTCTTATTTTAAAAGCATTGTGTTGTGCTTTGGGATGTTATTTGACTCCAATATAATTTCCTTAGAGTTTGTAAGCCAACTCCTCATTTCTAAAGAATAGAAATATCACGGTTACTGAAAGTGGATCCTTGAAGTTTATTACTGCATGATAGATAAATTGTCATTTTTAAAGACTGTTTGAACTGAAAATGTCTTTTTTCTTTTGATATTGAAGTATTTTTTCTCAAATTCAAGCCAAAATTCTGATAATTTGCCATGAACAGGGATCCTGAAAAACTGCAAATGGTTGCTTTCGGCTAATAAGAGAATTATTTGCTTTAAAACAAATGTATACCTGATGCTTCCAGTCATAGCAGAGTAAATTGCACCAGATTTGCCCTCTTGTCATCAAAAGCTATTAAAATGGGCAAAATTTATGATGAATGACTTTTAGGTGTTGGACAACAAGTAAAATAGGACTGTGATCTTTAAGGAAAGTGATGCACATATTCATCCTTGTCACTCAGATTTTATGTACAGGGGAAGTTTTTATTTTATTT
>CAUYQG010214177.1:0-24706 GCA_963574415.1 Tarsius wallacei | reverse complement strand
CTGCGTAGTATTCCATTGTGTATATGTACCACATTTTTTTAATCCAGTCCTCTTTTGATGGACAGCATGGTTGCTTCCAGGTTCTTGCTATTGTGAACAATGCTGCAATAAACATACGAGTGCAGGTATCTTTTTTATAAAGTAACTTGAGGTCTTCAGGGTATATTCCCAGTAGGGGGATCTAGGGGTCACATGGGAGGTTGGTGTTTAGAGCTTAAAGCAGTGTGGCGATTCCTAAAAGATCGTTTATTTTTTAACTGACAAAAAAAAATATATAGTTACTGTATTCAACAAGTTGCTTATACATATGTTGTGGAATAGATAAATAGAGCTAATAATCACGTATTTATCATTTTCTGGAGTGAGAATATTTAAAATCTACTCTCATCTCAATTTTCAAGAATATAATACATTGATATTAACCATCGTCACGTTGTACAATAGATCTCCTCAACTTCTTCCTCCTACCTAACTAAAATTTTGTTTTCTTTGAGCAACATCCTCATCTCTTTTTCAGAGACAACATAGTCCAACGTCATTTGTAAGAAAAAATAACATTCCTCGAAGCACAGGGGATGGTTACCAGTATACAAGTCCATCTACATTTTTTAAAAAAGAGCACACAGAATGGCATCAAGAAAGTTGCCCCAGTAACTCCAGATGTGTCCACGTTTCATATCTGCAGGATTCCAAAGCTCACAAAGTGCCTCCCCACGCCCGGCTAATTTTTTAAAAAATTTATTTATTGTAGAGATGGGGCCTCGTCAAGTTGCTCAGGTAGGTCTTGAAACCCTGGCCTCAGGCAATCCTCTCGCCTCCACTTCCCAAAGTGCTGGGATTTCAGGCATGAGCCACCGCACCAGTTCTCTCTCTCTCAGTACGTATGCATGCACGCACACACACATATCCTGTTAGTTGTGTTTCTTTGGAGAAACCTGACCGATATACTCCTCTTCCTCTTTTGGTCTTTTCCTCAACTCACGTGGCACCCACAACATGCTTTTCATGAACTACAGGTCAAAACATTATCTAGTCCTAAAGGAAAAAATGAAAACCTGGATCTGATCACAAAAATGAAATGTGCCACTGATCGACACTACAATCAGGGAATCTTGCAAGATATTTATAAGACATGTATATGCCCATTGTTATCAGTTAATTTCCAAAGAATATTTAAATAAGAGTTAGCATATGTGCTCATTTTTGTTTTATCTTTTATTATATAAAAAGTAGTTTTCTGAAAGGTATATCACTGTGAGATAATGGAATTTAAGAAACTCAAGATCAAATCTGAGAGGTGACCAGGCTGGCAAAGGATAGCAAACCTCCCTGTATCTCTGGTATTTTAGACACCAAACAGCACCCGTGTCTTATTGACTGCACCCCAACGAGAGTGGCCATTGTAATATTTCCTGGTTTAAACATTTTTCATGGGCTCCCTTCTGTCAGGTGGATATAATCCAGGGTCTTTCCATCATCTGAATTAGAGACCGATTTCTGTCTACTTTTTCCTCCCCAATCCACCCAATTTCTGCACCAAAAGGTCATAAGACTTCCCCAGAACATTCTGTGGTTCATACTTGGTTTCTCAATTCCACTTTTGCTTCTACCATGAATGCCCCGGAGACTCCCGCTACCTGAATAATCTTAGCTCACACATTGCATCTGCTGTCGACTTTCCAGATCTCTGAAATGTATGTTAGACTTCTCTATTTTATGTTGCATATTTTCATTAAAATATTTTAATCAAGGTGTATTATGTATGTGCATATCTCTCCACTACTAGATTCTGAACTCCTTCAAAGAAGTGCCCATTTCTCAGACGGTAATACCTGACAGTAAGTGCCCTCTTAATGGCTAGAAAGGGACACATGCTGAGCTCTGAGAGAATTAACTGGATCATAGTATTAGTAGTCTGTTTCCTTAGATCCTTCAAATAGCTCCCACTCATGTGAATTAAAAACAAAGTCTTTTCGGAAGAAATACCAAACCAAACTAAACAAAAAACATACATGCGAATAACAGAGTTCCTTATGACGCAGAATCCTTATATAAAGAGTTTCCTTTATACTCATTTTCTTTTTAGGAGGTCTTTGAAAACTTTTATACTCACTTCTTTTTTCTTCCAGCTCCTTGGAAGACTGAGTTAGAAGGATCACCTGAGTTAAGCAGGTCGAGGCTGCAGTAGCTGTGATTGTGCCACTGCACCCAGCCTGGGTGACAGAGTAAGACTCAGACTCAAAAAAAAAAAAAAGAGAGAGAGAGAGAAAGAGAGAGACAGAGAGAGAGAGAGAGAGAGAGAGAGAGAGAGATTTGAAGGGACAGACTTTTGCAGTTGTGCAGGTTGGCGTGTCCAAAATCTGCACACTGGGCCTTGAGGCTAGAGACTGAGAGAGGGGCCAGTATTTCAGTTCACATCCAAAGGCCATTGGGCTGGAAGAGTCCCTCCTACCCTGGGGAAGATTAGGCTTTTTACAATTCAGGTCTTCAACCGATTGAATGAGGCCCATCCACATGGAGGAGGGAGGGCAATATCAAAGTCCACTCATTTAAATGTTATTTTCATTCAAAAACACACTCACAGAAACTTCCAGAATATTGTTTGAATCAGATATTTGGACGCCATGGTCCAGCCAAGTTGTCATATAGAATTAACCATCCCAAGGAGAAAAGACAAATACAACAGAGAAAAGGGTGGACTGTGTCTATGTGTAGAAGTTCTGTCCTGTCACAGTACATAGACCAGACTTGGCAGTGCTAGGGATACACATGAAGGATGGTCAACACCCTACAACAGATTGTCCATCAAGAAAGTGCAACATTATTTTAGTTTTTTTTCCCTCTCTCTGCCTTTGTCTTTTAATGGCCAGTGTGGTAGTTAGTGGACAGATAGGTGGACTGGACACAGCAGGGGTCAGGATGGAACACTCACAGCTGAGGCTGGAGTTGTAGAGGGGACCATCCCCCCAAGAATCTCCCATCTCGGTGCCAGTCTGTTCTGGGGGTTAAGGTTGGAGTCCTCCCTACTGGCTCTGGGCATGGTAGATCCCTCCTTGAACGGTCTTCCCTCCATCACGGGCAGGTGGAGGGGAGCCTGAAAGGAGATGGTGAGTCACAGGCACAGTCCCCCGCTCCCCAGCACAGGGGTCCTGGCGTGGGGTGGATGTTAGGCTAGCACCGCCCTGCACCGAGGCTGGTGCAGACTTCATGCCAATCCATTCACGCCCAGGGCAGTATCCCTCCCTCCGAGCGAATGCATTTTGTTTGGGGGAACCAATGTCTAAGAGCAAGTGAAGGGGACAGGTGGAGAGTGACCAGGCAGGGCTTAATTGAGGTTGAAGAGGGATGGGTTCTTGCTACCTGATTCTTGGTAGATGATGTAGAAAGTGACTGTCACTGTATGAACTTTCCACAGCATCTAGATAAATACTTTTGTTGTGACTTTTCAGGACATATACATTTCCTGTGCTATGCCTATGCAGAATTAAATATGTTTGCTCTCTTCACAGGTCATAAAAACTGGGTGAGATTCAGCCGTGATACCCATTCAAGACTTGCTCTATCTCCTTGTCATAAACAGGCAGGGCTTGTGTGACTTTAAAACACTCTTTAAACTCTATCTCGAGAGTTTCTCTGAAGATAAAAATGGGATCATGCATTCCTTTATTTTTATGCTCAATTTTCCACTTCATCCTCTCTCCCTTACTTTCCACTTCAAGTCATACCTTCTGTCAGAAGTCATCCATTTCCAACTTTCCTCCTAGCCCTTCTTGACATAAGGGATTTCTCGATTTCTGCCACTTAAAATTCACCTCAAACACTTCTCCTTTCTTCACATCAGGTTGACTGACCCATAAGGACCCAAGTTCTTATGAAGGTCCAAGCCTTGGTTTTGTTATTTTCCTTCTCGAGGGGGCTTTCTGGAGTCAAGGACTTCACTGAAAGAGGGGGTGATTCCTCCATTTTCACAGAGCCAAGTGAGCAATTTGGAAAAGGTTTCACAAGAAAATTAGGATAGTAACCATTTGCATGGGAAAGTTTCCCATCCCCAGATTGACACTTTATTGGGATAAGATATCTTCAAGTAGCACATGTGAGAGGTCAAAGAGACTCTTGGAAACAGGAAGTTATTTGGGATAAGAAGGTAAATGAAGGTATTTTCTGGAGCCCCAGTCATAAAGTACTTGTCAACTTGACTAGGACAATATTCAACCTTCTCAAAGATTGACAGGTCAGTATCTTGAACTTACTTTTAAAAAAAAAACTCAGGAATCGATTTTAACTTCCCTTGATGCAAGATAGCCAATTAGCAGGGAAGATGAAAGTGAAATTAAGACTGTAGAAAGAGGTTTTCCCAATGGCCTATGAAAAAGGAGACGGTGAGGATACAGATAACGCTCACACAGATGAAAAATGAGACGGATTCAATTACTTAAATAACATCTTTTCTAACTGCTGGGAGAGGGCACTTGGCCAACTTTAACTTGAGAATTTTAGGGAAGAAATTATTGTTCTTATTCAATATATAGTTTTTGAGATTCCTTAACTAAGATTAAAAGTTCTTGAATGATTAAACAAAAAAGAGAACTTTTAAAAATATTTTTTAAAAAGGTGAGTTAATAGTCAGTTGTTCCAAGTCTCTTCTTTTCTTTTCCTGGAAAGCAGTGCTAACACAGCATGTGGATGAATATATTCATCTATGAGGAAAACATGCCAAGAAATTGTTGTTAAAATTCTGAAATTTTAATTTTAAAAAAGAATTAAGGGATGATAAACTATCTTGGTTTTCCTATCTTGCATATCTTCTTATTTTTTTAGCTAGATTTCTCTGAGTAGAATTGTATGTAAACAACCAACGTCAAGAACATTTGTGTTAAATTCACAAAAATTAGATAGATATAATCATCAGAATTCTTGACACTTGACCCCATAGTAAATTGTGGAACCAATTCCTTAGGTAAAGAAATTAAGGAAATGAATGAACCTGAGTAATAGCATGTCTTCTGTTAGATTTGTCCCCCAGGGCAGTGGATATGCACAGCACAGAGATACAGGGTTGTATTTGGAAGAGTCTCTGGGTATTTCTTCATCACTTCATTTGCCCATCCAAGTCTAGTCTTAGTTCTCCTCCTGAGTTTATTCTGTGGCTTCCTTCATGGGTGAGCTGAGATTAATAGCTATATCATCTTTATTTTCATTTATCTTTAAATTGTTCAGCTGAAGAAAAAGTTTCTATTCGATGCATCAAAACTCACATCCAGTCCTACTGACAAAAGGCTGTAAGACATGACTAAGTGGTAATTTCTGCAAACTTCAATAGATCCTTGCCCCTAATTATTACATCAACACAATGTATTCATTTTATCTTCCTCTCCCTCCCAACCTCACCCTTCTTGTGTCTCTGAGTAAATAGATGGCTCAGTCTTTGACTTTAAGCAAAAAAAAAAAAAAAAAAGAGAGAGAGAGAGAGAAGAGAAGAGAAAAAGAAAAATTACTACTCAGTTAATAAACAGCAATTGGAAACAATTTTCCTTCATGAGAAGAAAAGTTCTCTTGAACCGATAGCAAAGGGGAAAATGCAACCCAGTGTTGCAATTACCTGACTTCCTCTGATGGTCTCTTTTTGGCACGTATCCACATATTACAAATTCTCTTTCTAAATTCATAGCTCAGTTCCCATTTTCTCATTTTATGTAGCTAATATCCTTACACTATTTCAAGAACTCTTCACTATTTCAATCACTTCCAGGAAGAAAAGAAAATTATGGTAAAAAAAAGAGTATTTTTTAAGGAAAACAGTCAGTCAGATAGTGAAGATTTGAAAGCACATTTAAAGACTTAAAAAGTACTGAAGAGGAAGAAGAAATCTTTGTAAATAGATATTGCATCTGCAATGTTTTAGGTGCTAAAATCAAATTAAGGAAATTGATTAATAAGACGAATGCATTAAACAGAACCAACTAACATGATTTCTAGTCTGAGGATAATTTTTTAAAAAGAAAAGTACAGCAAGGTCAATCTTTATTTGTTCGGAGAGTTTCCAACTAAGGAGAGACAACTGTAAAAATATATGCTGTCAGCTGGAACTGCATGTCCATCACCACAGAGCAGCTGATATTCATCCAACCATCTCTTCCAGGACATCAAAAAAAAAAAAAAAAAAAAAAAAGATGAGCCTTATTGCTTTAGCCTTGGCTGGTTAAATAGTTAAGTGCAGGCAGGGCTGTTTCTTATTGTTTGTAATGGAAAAGAAATGATCTTGTGGTAGAATTGAAGAATAGCATCTTGACAAAGCTTCCCCTTTCCACCCTTCCTGGGTGTACAGCCTTGAAACAGAGTCAGCACAATAGTCCAACTTCTCTTCAGCTCAGTGAAAGTAGAAGATGCTTTTCAATTAGGCAATTTTTGTTTGTTTGTTTGAGTCGGAGTCTCACCCTGCCGCCCAGGCTGGAGTGCAGTGGCACTCTCACGGCCACCGCAGCCTCGACCTGCTGGGCTCAGGTGATCCTTCTGCTTCGGCCTTCCAAGTAGCTGGAACTACACACACCAATATGTCCGGCTAATTTTTTTGACTTATTGTAGGGATGAGGTCTCGACAAGTTGCCTAGGCTAGTCTCAAACCCATGGACTCAGGCAATCCTCTCAACTCAGCCTCCCAAAGTGCTGGGAATTATAGGCAAGAAACACTGCACCCAGCCAAATTAGGCAATTTTATAGACTGTGCATGAGAAACTTAGTTTTCTTTGTAAGAAGCCTAAAGTTTTTGGAGAGAAATGAAGCTTCTAGACTAAAACCCGAAGCCAGGTTGTGTGTGTGTCTGTGTGTGTGTATTTTGAATTGAGGACTCACTCTGTCACCCAAGCTGGAGTGCAATGGCACGATCACAATTCACTGCAGCCTCAGACTCCTGGGCTCAAGCTATCCTCTCGTCTCAGCCTCTGGAGTAGCTGAGACTATAAGGGCATTCCACCACGCCCAGCCAAGTTCTTTATTTTTTGTAGAGACAAGGTCTCATTATGTTGCCCAGACTGGTCTCGAACTCTTAGACTCAAGCCATCCTCCTGCCTCAGCCTCCCAAAGTGCTGAAATTACGGGCATGAGCCACCGTGCCTGGCCTAGACTGCGTAGTATTATTTTAGGTTAAATAAAATACTGTCTTACAAACAAAGTGCTGTCTCATGAGACAAATTCGCCCCATTATAAATACAAAATTACTGAACTTATTTTGCTGTAAAGTAGCCATGACTACTTCATCGACCTTCACTATTCCCTCTTTCTCCCTTGATATTTTCTTAGTGGTAATTATGTTAACAGCTGGAGTCATATAGCACACGCATCCTTCACCAGTTGTTTCTGTCTGCTGTCTGATAGGTTGTTCCTCTACAAGTCCCTTCTTAATACAATGGCCGAGTCTGGACAGGTACTGCATGAAAATGTGTCAGGAATTGAGAGTAGCCATATTCGTTCAAGTTCTTTTGCAAGAAAACACTTTACCATATGCCATTTATTTTCTCAGTCACATTATCTGCTCCCTCAGAGGTGCTATTTGAATTTTCACAATGCTGTTAAGCGATGTCTTTATAAGATGCATCATTTTATTTGTTTTATGTGATTTGGAACATTCTATCTACCTTATTATTACTACATTGTACTAATGCTTTCTTTTCTTGGTGTTTTTAATTCTGATTGCAGTTATTTATTTCATTACTTCACCCTGCCAATATTCCTCAAAAAAGGCAGAAAAGGAAATATATATATATATATATATGTGTGTGTGTGTGTGTGTGTGTGTGTGTGTGTGTGTGTGTATCATTGTTTTGCATTAGATAAATATGCTTCTTCTTATCAAAGATGAGGTGAGAATGTAAGAACTTAACAAATTCCCTTGGCTACGAAGACGAAGTTTATTGTGAGGAATTCTAAATGAATCCAGAAGAGAAATGGAACCGAGTTTTTTTCATTCTTCATTAATAAAAGCCAAAGTGTTTATGTTATTCACATCTCTAAAGCAGAAGGTTCTTGGATGACTTCTGGATCTCTGAAACTACTAAATGAGAGGTTTAAAAAAATCTTCTATCCGTGTCTACTTTTTCTACAAAGAACATTGTCTACTAAGTGTTTTATCAGATTCTCAATGATCCAGGGAAATTAAAAGCCACGTGAGGAAAACTGATTCAACCTATTGTTTCAAATGACTACATTTTAACTCTGAACAAAATCAGAGAAGAGATGATGATATGAGTGTGTCTCATGGTAATGCACCGTGACACACAGATATCAGGGGCTGGGTCTCAAGGCTCCTGGTGGGAAGTACCTGTTAAAAAGTTGCCAGAGTCCCAGTTGTATGCTGATCCCACTGGCTTCCTTGGGGAAAAAAAAAAAACAAAACAGAAAAGAAGCTGAAAAAGACATATCCCTGAGTTGTGGAAGCTTAGAATCCTAGACTCATAAACTAAGTACAAGGAGGGCAAAGCTGTCATAAATTCCTGTAGGAGAGGAGAAAAGGGTGGACATATGGATTGTCTCACACCGATAGTGAGCTAGGAGATATTTTGATACTTTAAGATGGTTAGGCCCTATCCCTGGATATTGATTCTGGGTGTGCAAAACACATTGGAGGGGCCGTGTTAACCATTTGATAATCTGGAAATATATACTTTAATATTTCAAAATTTTGGAGAAAATCTTTCCCCTCTTACCAATGATGCATGTGGAAAAGAAGGAAGAGGAGGAGAAAGAAAGATGGAGGGAGAAGACACAGACGTGGGATTCCTTTTGGTGTCTGGAATATCTGGGAGTAAAGCAAGTTACCATCAGGTGGTGGGGGGAAAATGGGCTCTCCTCCGTGAAGTCATTTAGGAGAAAAATGTGACAGCAAACGCCTGAGAAAGGAAAGGGCCAAAATATTCTCTTGGTGGGAGGTTCAGCCCTGAGACAGTAAAGATGCACATTTTTCTTACAACTTGTACTAAGATTTGGGCAAATGGGATTACAAATAAAGATAGAGGAAGCGTAGTGGTCGTGAGCGTGCCACTACACTCCAGCCTGGACAACAGAGTGAGACTCCAACTCAAAAAATATAAAAAAGATAAAAGAGACAAATAAAAGGACAGACTGATGGATGGATGGATATGATCTTACTAGGCAAAATCTATGCTCGTAGGAACTCATATTTTAATATATTTGAATCCACTGAAATTGTTAATAAATAAGCAGTCACATTTATGGTTCGGTCTATTCCTAATTCAAAATTATGGGACATATGCTGTCAGTGAAGAAACTAGTTTGTGGTAACTAGAGAAGAACAGTAGATTTACACAGCTCTTCCAGAAAAACAAAATTTTATCTTGCCTCAATGTGAAAAAAAGAAGGCATCCTAGAGGAAGGGTTTGGAATGCACATAAACTAAAGCTGAGGTACAAGGAAGAGAAAGAGAGATAGTAAATAAAGCTTGTTATTCTCTCCACAGATTTATCTGTATAGATCAAGAATATCAGCCAGGGAAACATAGCGAGAGACCTTGTCTCTACAAAACAAAAATCAAAAAAATTAGCCTGGCATGGTGGTGCACCTGTAGTCCCAGCTACTCAGAAGGCTGAAGCAGAAGGATGGTCTGAGCCAAGGACGCTGAGGCTGCAGTGAGCCGTGGTCATGTCACTGCACCCCAGTCTGGGTGACAGAGTGAGACTCTGACTCAAGATAAACAAATAAATAGACAAACAGACAAATGAATGAATAATATTATGAGTGGGGATTTTTACGGGTATCACACAGATCTGGTGGATGCCAGGATGAGGCATCCATCAGCTGATAAATTCAATGCCTATTATGTATTTCACATTTTTATGCTATAAGTATGCAATGACACTGTGACTATTTTCCTAGACTTTTAGGTAGATCCAGGTGTCAGAGTCACCCATGCTGACACCTTTCTAAAAGTTGGTGTATTGTCTGTGGCAGAATCCAAGTTTTGACTCACTTACTTACAAACTGATAGCATTATATTTGAGAGAGAAAATATTATCAATACGTTGCTGGTAACAGTTTGACAGATAACCCAGTTAACCACAAAAACCATTTGATTAGCAAACTCAAGGTTTTCTTGGTTTCTCATTAGTTACTTGTCATTTTCAAAGCACATTTCTAAAATAAAATAGTAATAATAATAAAAATGCTACAGTGCCGCTAGTGATAAGAGCCCAATAAAAATCATAAGGGTCTATTGATTTAAAATGTTGCACAATGTTTATGAGCTCAGAGTTAGACTCAGAAAGAAAGATATCAAGAAATCTACACCAAACCAGACCCTGAGAGCTGGCTAGCCAGGAGCTGACAACAGTTGGCCCACTGGCCACAGAAGAGACTGGCTATGTGTACAGATGGGAAAGGGGAAAGGAAGATTCTGGGTTCTGATAAAACTGAAGGGGAACTTAGCGACTAACTGGGAGAAGTTTGCATCATGGCTGCCAAGAGGATCTCATCACAGCCTGAGATAAAACTCTTCATCATCGTTCTCTACTGTCCAGCAAATTAGAAGCAGTAAAAGCTTTAGTTAAATATATTTAAAGTTTTGATTTATTCAAAGTTTTAATTTGGTCTACTTTTATTCTCAAGTGAGAGCAATCACATTTCTATATATTAATTTGTAAAAATTAAAAAAATACCCCTCAAGGTACAAATATTCTGCTCCCTCGAAGACTTACTGCTCATGATCATCCATGCTCAGAATGTTCCTTTTGAACACCAAAGAGTGAGGGTAAGAGCTGAATATTTGACAGCGAGAGAAATGCTTCAGTAATGTCTGAGTATTTGAATAAAATGGAGAGAGTCAGATCAGCTTGTTAAAAAGGTGAGAAATCAATGAAATAAGCATAGCATAGACTATTATGTCAGTGCAAAAGACTGCCTCAGCTGTTCTAAGGGAGACATTTAGTGAAAGAAACCCCTAATTATAACCTTATGTATTAAATACTCTACACACACCAGGTGTTCACTTCATAGAACTTTTTTTTTTTTTTGAGTTGGAGTCTCACTCCGTCGCCCAGACTGGAGTGCAGTGGCTGCTCCCAGACACCGCAGCCTCGACCTGCTGGGCTCCGGCGATCCTTCCGCCTCAGCCTTCCAAGTAGCTGGAACTACAGGCACAGGCTACCATGCCCGGCTAATTTTTGATTTATTGTAGAGATGAGGTCTCGCCAAGTTGCCCAGGCGGGTCTCGAACCCACGGGCTCAGGCAATCCACTCACCTTGGCCTCCCAAAGCGCGGGACTACAGGCTGAGCCACCGAGCCCGGCTCACTTCATAGAACTTAAATGAAAACTTCAAATTGGACCTCTCTGATTCCATTCATATTGGTCTTTAAGATTCACTGCTGATGCAGGAGAGGATGTAGGGAAAAGGGAACACTTCTACACTGTTAGTGGGAGTATAAACTAATACAACCTCTGAGGAAAACAGTGTGGCAATTCCTAAAAGGTTTAAAAATCAACCTTCCATATGACCTAGCAATCCCCCTTCTGGAAATACACCGGGGGATTTCAAAACACTCTATGGAAAGGACACCTGCACAGGCATGTTTATTGCAACATTGTTCACAATAGCAAAAACATGGAACCTACCGTGTTGCTCACCAAAAGTGGACTGGATTTTTAAAATGTGGTATATATGCATGATGGAATATTATGCAGCAATAAAGAAGGACAAAATTATGAACTTCGCAGCAACTTTGATGGATTCAGAGTCTATTATACTCAGTGATCTATCATAGAAACAAAGAACTGAGTACCACGTTCTTACTCATAAGCGAACCCTGAACAATTATCACAATATTATAAGAAAGCAATTGGCAGTAGTGGAAAACTGCCAGGGGAGGGAGGGGTGAGGCACACTTCATCAATAAGAATACCTGAACTCAAACCTGGTGAAGTGGGGACAAAGTGAGGTCCAAATTTTACCTGTTCAATGACCATTTGTATACCTAATGCCAAATCGTACTCATCTTTAAAATAAAAATTTTTTAAAGATTCACTGCATTTTTTTTGTTGTGTTTCTATCAACAAGTCTAAACTTCTGCTGTCAACATTGTTATAGAGACCACACAAAACTAGCTCATATCTGTTTTGTACAGTTGCATATCTGATTTGTCTAAGCAATACTATGTGAAACACAAGACCTTAACCATTAAAGAATATAATTTGTATTTTACTAAGTTTAACGAGAAGATCACATTTTTATAAAGTGCTAGAAGTACAATAGTATATATGGCATGGTCTTTGCAGTTGCAGATTTTATAATACACTGGAAAAACAGAAACATCAACCAATAATTTCCTTTGCTGCAAAAGGACTATCATGGAGACCGGTACATACAGAAAAGCCATGAGAAAAAGATGTATGGATGCCTAAAGACGTCCATGAAAGCTGGATAGGAGAGTTTCCATTTAGACTTAATCTTAAGAAGGCAGGAATTGACCTTGAAGACGTGGGAAAATAGGCAAAGAGCCAGCAGCTACTCTGAAAGAACACAGTGAAGAAATGTACTAACAATAAAAGCAATAACAATAATGAGGGGTAACTCTTGAACCAGTATTCTGAACTAGACTCTGTTTGAAGTACTGCTTGAAAGTATTGCCTCATTTAATCCTTCCAGCTCTCCAGTGAGGTAAGCACCATTTGAAACAGCAACAAAACCTTAGAGAAATGTAAGGTCACTTGCCCAAGTTGACAAGACTTATAGGTGGTGAATGAGATATTTGATGTAAGTGGACACTCTTCAGGTCCTCCACAGTGTGTTTAATGAACTATAAGGGTGAGATTTGGCATGACCATAAATTAGATGTATATGGGAAAAGGACACAACCAGATTTTTCAAGAAACTTGCATGATACACTTTGTCTCATCTTCCAAGATACAGAATTTGGGATTTACCCAAATGTAGTGGATAGAGAACCACTAAGGAATTTTAAACCAAGAGAATTAAATGTGATTTAGAAACATTGTTTCAGCAACATATGTAAATCTTTGGATCAAAGGAAGGTGAGATATTAAAAGGGATTTTCAATGAAAAAGTCAAGAAAGACATGAGTCTAATAAAATCCCCTAAAATCCATCAAGCCCAGCAGGACTTTCCTTTGTGCAGTTAATGAGAACTTAGGAGACACAGCTTCTGGAGAAGACATCTTGGTGTTTGTGACATTTGTAACTCAGAAACCTGGGCTGGAGATGTGACAGTCATGGGGAGTCAGTGGCTGTGTTTATTAAGATCACTTAATTAAAAGTGATAAGAAAAAAAGAAGACTTATTCTTGCTCACGTTCTGCTGCTCAAATTTTTTTAAACTCTTGCTATAGACTGAATGTTTATTTCTTGCCCCCAGATTCATTATGTTGAAATCCTAACCCCCACTGTGAAGTATTTAAAGTTGGCAACTTTGACAGGTGATTAGGAATGGGATAGTACCTTTCAAAAGAGACTTTGGAGAACTCCCTCATCCCTCCCACCATGTGAGGACATACCAAGAACTCAACAATCTGTCCATTAAGTTGGACCTTCACTGAAAGCCACATCTTCAGGGGCCTTGATCTTGGACTTTCCAGCCTCCAAAAATGTGAGGAATAAATTTCTACTGTTTACAAGCCACACAGTCGATTGTATTTTTGCTATGTGCCTGAATAAACTAAGACAGAAACTGGTACTAAAAAGCAGGAGTGCTGCTTTAACAAATATCTAAAAATGTTCCAAATATCTTTGGAACTGGGTCATGGGTAGAGGCTGGAAGAGTCTCCAGGTACATGTTAGAAAAAACTACACTGCTATGTGTGAGCCATTAAAGGTGATTCTAATGCAGGCCCAGAAAGCAAAAAGGAAAGCTGTGGAGAAAGCTTCAATCTCCTACAAGATTACCTAAGTAATTCCGGACAGAATGTTGGTAGAAATATGGGTAGTGAAGACCATGCTGATGAAGTCATTGTGCTGATGAGGAATGCATCAAATAATGGAGAAAAGGCAATCCTTGGTATAAAGTGGCAAAGAACTAGGCTGAACTGAGTTCATGTTCTAGTGTTTTGTGGAAAGCAGAATTTGCAACTAATGAAATAGAATGTTTAGCTGAAGTGATCACTAAGCAAAGTGTTGAAGGTGTACCTTGATTCCTCCGGACTGCTTATAATAAGATGCAAGAAGAAAGAAAAACAGAATTGTTAAGCAGAAAGGAAGCGAGGTTTAAAGATTTAGAAATTTCTCATCCGATCTATTTTGCAAAACATGAGAACATTAAGGGTGTGTCCAAGTGACCTTTTGAAAAAGAGATTAATACAAATCTGCCATTTCAATGGAAACCAAATACTATTCTCCAAAACAATGGAAGAATGAGTCTGAAGGTAATTCAGAGACCATCTGAGCTGCCATTCCCATCACAGGCCCAGGCTATGGGGCCAGCGGTGAGAGGATTTAGAGAGAAGTTTCAAAGGAAAAGCTACTGGCATCTGCAGAACCTTGGCACACCCTGCCTTCTGCTCCCTCACACCATGGGCCATGTTCCCCCCACTCTGGCATTTCAGCCGGCCTCAGGGAAGCACACGACATGGTGATCATCCTTCTGGAGGGCCCAAGCTGCAAACTTGGTGGCCTCCACATGACACCATCTCACAGAGTACATGGGATCTTGGGGGCATGACTCCTACCACCTGATTTCAAAGGATGGAGATGTCCTGAACCAAACAAGCAGGGCCCTGACAGAGAGTTGCTAGAGAGCCATCCCACCAAGCCATGGGGGATGACATTGCTACTCCAATGGGCCTAGAAGGCAGAGCATTGAGCCAAAAAGAATTGTTCTTAGACCTGAAGATCTCATAGAGTCTGCCTGTAGTTTGAACTTATGTGGGCCTGTTACCCCTTTTTTTCTTCCTTATTTCTCCATATTGAAATGGAAATGTCTGCCCTCTGCCTGTCCCACCATTGCGTTTTGGAAGTATATTCCTTGTTGGATTTCACAGGTTCACAACTGGAGAGCAATTTACCTTAGAGGGAATTGTACCTTGAGTATCACTTTATGTCTTGTTTAAAAGATATTTAGATGAGACTCTGGATTTCAGACTTTAGAGTTGATGCTGGAAGGAGTTAAGACTTTGAAGGCTCTTGGGATGTGATGAATATATGTGGATGTGAGAAGGGCATGAATTTGGGGAAAACCAGGAGTAGAATGCTGTATACTGAATGTATGTACCTTCCCCCAAATTTATGCATAAAAATCCTAACCCCACCCCCACCCTCGATGATGGTATTTGATGGCTGGGCCTTTGGTAGGTAATTAGGTCATGAAGGCTCCACCCTTGTAAATGGGATTGAGAAATACCTCGTAAAATAGGACTATAAAATCTCTCATAAAAGAAACCTCCCAAAAACTCCTTCATCACTTGTCCCATGTGAGGACACAGGAAAAGACGGTCTGTCTATGAACAAGTAGGCCACCTTCACTAGTCCTGGAATTGACTAGCACCTTGAACTGTTGTTTATAAGCCATCCAGACTGTGGTATTTTTGTTATAGTAGCCTAAATGAACTAGGATAACTCTCCTTTTATGTATCTCCGTGCATCTCTGCATGTCGCGCGCTCTCTCTCTCAGATTCCTCTAAGCATCCTCAATTATTTCTTAAAATAAATAAACAAAAATTGATCTGACTCTATCTTTCTTTCTTTTCTCAGCCTAGCTGCATCAAAGTGATAAAAGTGACATACTCACTCCCTTCCTCCCCTTCTTCACCTCCCATGCATTTTTCTTCCAAATACCATCTGCTTTCTGCCTCCAGGACTCCAGAGAATGGCTCTGGCAAAGGGTACCAAAGATGTCTTTATCATCAGAGCTCTTATACACTTTTCAGCCTTTATCTTCCTGGGCTCTATCATCACTCAGTGTTTCAGAGCTTTCCTTGGCCAAATATCAAGGGAGAATCCTTTCTCCTTTCCAAAGTACAAATGTATTAATTAGTCTTTGTTTCTTTGCTTAAGACAGTGACAAGTGGACTCTA
The DNA here is from genome assembly GCA_963574415.1 of Tarsius wallacei. NCBI lineage: Eukaryota > Metazoa > Chordata > Mammalia > Primates > Tarsiidae > Tarsius > Tarsius wallacei. The sequence continues at coordinate 8,683 of CAUYQG010214177.1, read as the reverse complement.
AAACTCCAAAGAGAGTCCTCAATCAAAAGAATATTATTTGCTTATTTGTTTTTTTAGCAAATAATGGAAACAAATTCATTTATTTTGTACTCAAGATAAAATACAGTTTTCTCTGCCCTTTGTTGGTGATGTCCCCTTTCTTGAACTCTTTCATAATTTAACCAGAGAAAAAGTTACCTAAGGAAAAATGTCATCCACCATCAGTCTCTCTGGACCTGGCCTAATTAATACTCTTGCCTCATGAGGTAACACGCCTCGCTCCTTCTTTTTGAGATGATTCACAATGATGATATGGTATTTCAAACATTTCTGTGTCCTCTGGGTCTCTATGAGAGGAATATATATGTATATAAAAGCTGGACATGGTGGCACACATCTGTAGTCCCAGCTTACTAAGGAGACTGAGGCAGAAGGATCGCCTGAGCCCAGGATGTCAAAACTGTGAGACGCTGTGATCATGCCTCTGCACTCCAGCCTGTGCAACAGAGTAAGACTCTCAATTCAAAACAAACAAAAAACAAATTCTCAAGGCCCAGAGCAATAGGTAAAGAGTTAATAACACTCTGATGTTTGTAGTTTCCCCTTACTGTGCAGATCATCTATATAAAAATGTGTGTAATGGATCATCTATATAATGTGTGTAATGGATCATCTATATAAAAATGTGTGTAAAGCCTCAAAACCGTACAACTCCCTAGCAAAAGTTTAGCAACGTCTGATGAAGCTTTCAGATAAAAGAGACTTTGTTTTTGAGTCAAGAGTGTACCAGGATTCACTGACACAATTTCTATGACTAGTCTCTATCATTCTTTTTCTACTTGGTTGTGGTTTGTTGTTATTGATGTTTTTGCCATTTGATTTTGAGTTGTTTCTTTCCCTACCCTTAACATCGGTGTTCCCTGGGGTTTTTTCCCCTTGGTCCACTGTTATTCTTCTCTCCCCTTCCCCTCTGCCATCTCAGGTGGTCTCAAGATCCTGTTGATGTCCACAGACCAGAAATTCACAAGCCCTCTGGGGCCCCTCTCCTGTACAGGAAGCAGTTGTCTTCTGGACATAAACATCTGTGTGTACCCCTCACTCATCATCCCAGCTCAACACACCCTCAGCTGAGCCTGCAATCAACTCAACTTCCCAACCCACACTGGTACCTCTTCACATTTTCCCCACTTCAAATATCAGTATCATCAAGAAGCCAGTCACTCAAGCGAGAAACTCTAGAGTGTTCCTAGATTACGCCCCCAAGGTAAACATGCTTCACCATGTTCAACGGCGAACAAGGCTAACCAATGCTTGCAACCTCTGTCCCCGCTTCTCACGCCTTCTCTGCTCACAAATTTAAATGCCCCATTCCTCCTCAGGTCAACCTTGGATTCTGAAATTAGAGAGGCAGGAGAGGAAGCTGAGATCTCTCTTCTCCTCTGCACTCCCCGGAAAACGATGACCATCTTCTTAAAAAGAATTCAAGACAATGCTTTTGTCGTTTTATAGCTATTATCACTATGTAAGGAAAATTGTGAACAAAAAAAGAAAAAGTACTTGGAGTTAGCTCACATAATCTGTTGATATTGGCCAAGGCTTAGAAAAGATTAACACTATGTTCTAAGAAAAAAGTGAGAAATACGACACACCATGAATATCTATTAGAGAATGAATATTGAAATTCATAGTTAACATATAGCTCTCCTACATGGGGCACCTGCTTCTATTCATAATCTCATCAAATCCATAAACTACATAGGGGTGGGGATGGGGAATAAACTCCCTGCAGGTGCAGGTATTCCATCACCCCATAAGTCACCCTGAAGCAGAACCTACCTGGGACATATCCTGATATCTAATCATGTCAGATTAAATTTTCTGGTGATCCATTTAAACTTTTCATATGTCTTCACTAGAAGAGAAATTCCTCTCCCTACCGCATCAAAAAAAAAAAAAAAGAACCATATAATTAATGTTTGTCTCTCATCCAGGTAACATCCATCAGAAATACAGAGTTCAGCTGCATCTGTAATACCTATGACCCTCTGTTTCCAAATTAGCAAAGTAGAGACACATGTGTCTTACTTCTTCTATCTAAGAACCTCTTTGTGGTTGGGCCAGTTCAGCAAAATCTTAGCTGTGGAAATGATTTATTGTTTTGTTTTGTTTTATTAGGATTGTGACTATTTGCTTATTTTTAATATTTTATTTATAGGTATAGGGTACACTTTGGGATTAGGCACATAAGTGGTCAATGTCCAGGTGACACCTGGGCCTCCTTTTGGTCCCCATTTTGCCTGGCTTAGAATCAGGTACCCTTATTGATGTTATGTGCACCACCACCGCCCCCCTCCACCCCCCCACCCCCCCCACCCCCCAGCGGTGTCCTGCTTCTTGTAGTCTTATGATAGGGTGTTCAGACCTGCTGGGCTCCTGCGATCTTTCCAGCTCAGCCTTCCATGTAGCCAGAACTACAGGTGTGCTAATTTTTTTTTTCTGTTTATTGTAGAGATGAGGTCTTGCCAAGTTGCCCAGGCTGATCTCGAACCCGTGGGCTCCACTGATGGGTGAGCATGGAAATGATGTACTGAAACTGAGTCAAACCCCACTTTGGGTACTGTCTATTTCAGAGGCAAATGCACACAATTGGGTTGTTAACAGATCAAGATCCTTAATTCACTCCTTAGATCTATACTTTGATCATTGATTCCCACAGGTGAACGTGATCCACGCGGTACATTTACAACTCTGAAGTCGAAATTGCTCTTCTTCTTTGCAGATTCATCTGGTTTTGTTTTGTTTTCTTTTGTTTTTGAGTTGGAGTCTCACTTCGTCACCCAGGCCGGAGCACAGTGGCACGCTCACGGCCACCCCAGCGTTGACCTGCTGGGCTCCGGTGATCCTTCCACCTCAGCCTTCCAAAGAGTGGGAATTACTCTAGCACACCCAGTATTTTTTTTTTTTTTTTTTTTTTACTTATTGTAGAGACGAGGTCTCACCAAGTTGCCCAGTCTGGTCTCGAACCCACAGGCCCAGGCAAGCCACTCGCCTCGGCCTCCCAAAGTGCTGGGATGACAGACTGAGCCACAGAGCCTGAGCAGATTCATTTGTTTTGACAACAACAACTGTGTTCTCTTGATAAATTCTCCATAAAATTTACATCTTTCTGCTTACAACTTCTAAAATTTTCTGCACTTGGGGAACAAAACAAAAAGCCAAAATGTCTTTTCCATATAGACACTCCCTGGGATTGTAGCTGTGGTTGGGAACTGGATTCCTCTGTCAACTATTTATTGCAGGAGGTTTTCTAATTGATAATGAGCTCCTTGGGGTGCCATGATTTCAGAGTGTAAATTAATAATCATTTTCAAAGGATGGTGCCTGATTCTTAATAATGTCATCTACTACTTTTTGCATGATTTGTTTTTCAAGAAACTAGTCCTAGGAAGGCAAATTTGCAATAAGAAAAACAATTATAATTTTGAGTTTGATGGTACACATATAAACGAATGCATAATTGTGGCGACCTACTTTTTAAAAAACAAAACACCCACATGTGTTGTCTCTGACAATGTGTTGAGTTTTAAATTATTTCCAACCGAGAGCTGAGTATATGTGGGACAGGTGTCTCTGAAATCCCAACTCACTGGGGTGTATGCTGACGTTTGCCTAAAAGCTTAAGAGTATTTAGCAAAACTCAAAATAGCACCATAAACATTGACTTTTTTTTTTTTTTAAAGCCTTTAAGTCTTCTGGTTCTTCTCAAATGGGTTCTCAGCGTTTTCTACAATCTACATTTAGGACCGTGGAGAATGCACTGGCGATAAAGCTTTTTATTAATAAAAATTCAGGAGCCAGCGAGTGTAAAAACATCATTTGTATTGTAGCTGAGTGTTTTGTTTTCTAATTAGGAGAGGACTAGAAGACCAGACGCTGCTGGGCTGTGTGATTTCACCAGTGTTGTTCTGTGGTTCCCCATTGTCGCCCTTGAAAAGAACATTCCCACCAAGCAGGCTGTAAAGACAATAAACATCGTATGTAAAAAGAAATGACATCACAGGCAGCACTGATAAGGGGCGCTTTCCCAGGGGCGGTGTGGGCCTGGGTGGGAGGGTCGAGGAGCCCCGCCGGCGGCCTGGGGGCCTGGAAGGAAGTGTCCACGCAGGCGGGGGACGGAGGCCCTTGGACGGTCCCAGCACAAAGAGCCCAGAAGTGGGCAGGGCCCTCCCTGCCTCTGTGAAAATCAATCTAAGGAAGTCTGATGCCATGGAACCGTTTCCTGTCCTCTGTGTGGGAAATTTAACTGAGTGCAAACGGCCGGCAACAATGGGACAATATATTATAATAAACAGGAAAAATAGCCTTGACCACGGAAATCAATAGCTGGAGTTCATGAGGCATTCATGAGATTGACAAGTGAATAAATTAAAACCAAAAGGTTAGGACATTGAAAGAGGAGTTAATTTTATGTCTGCCCTGGAACTCCCCTTTTCAGACTCAAATTAAGACGGTGTATAATAAAATGAACATAAAGTCTTAGGTTTGAAAAAAAAAAAGTCTTCGTTAAGACCTACATGGTCAAAAAACCAGAGATTCTTTTATCTGCTCCCCAATGCATGGGTAGTTGTGGCTCACAGAGCGTTAAGATCCCCTCAACAGCGTGACCAAAGACTTATTTAAACGAGTTTCTGGCTTTAAATAAACCTGCTCTCGGCAACCAACTGTTCATCCAGGAAGTGATGTGACCCCCCAATACACTGAAGAAGTTTACTCAACCAGAACGAAATAAAGATGTGTGCAACCCGGCTCTTCCATTTAAAGGACCGGGGGGGGGGGCAGGGGGAAAGCCCCATGCAATTCTTCCAAACCCCATATTCACGATAGGCGACAGAACAGAAGACTCTAAAACAGACTTCACTTAAACCAACAGCGATCAACCCCTTTCCATGCCCTAGGAGCCACCCTTTTAAAAAATGTTTTAAAGTTTGGAGGGTTATTTTTTGTTTTATTTTTAATGATACAATTCATTAGAATTCACCACTGAATCTTGGTTTTGCAAGAAAGTGTTTGACACACCAAATTCTACTAATTGCCAATAAGGGCGGAGTTCAGTGGATGAAGCAATAGTGAAAGATTTTGAGACAATTAATTCTAATCCAGGCTTTGCAACTAACTTTCACTCCAACACAGTTCCTTTGACAATTAAGCGTGAGTCCACTATGGACATCGTTTAGGAACATTTGTTTCACGTTATTTCAAAGCATGAAATGATCAGGCGATGGTTGCTAGCAAGTAACTCTGAGTCACCGAGTATTTAGCTACTGTATCTCAAATATACCTTGTAATTTTTTATTTGGGCTTGAGAGAGATTTATTTCACTGCAGTATTCGTTTCGCTCTTTGGTTTTGGATTAAGATGGTTTCTTTGCCATCAAGGATGGCTGATAGCATCTAATATTTTGGAAGGTAGCACGACTTAATCTTTAATAAATAGCAACTAACCAAAGAATGTCTAGTCTCATAAGAATAGTCTTAAACACATTCAAGCAGAAAGAGATACCAGAGAGCCAAACTCTGGCTTAACTCTAAAATAAATATTCACTATATTTTAGGAGACTTTATAAAGGTTAAGAAACAATATCCTTTCATCTATTTGCTATTTGAAGTTCTGTAAGTTCTTAGATTTTTCTTTTACATCTGTCCATAAGCGAGGGGAGGGGTAACCAAATTTATTTATTTTTATTTTAAATTAATCCTGCCTCATTCTTAATCACCGACTTCAGCTGCTGGTAAAATGCAGCTGAAGCAGCCAGCAGAGGGCAGTAGATAACAGTAAAATTGGCTGTTTACTTAAAAGGTAAATGCTATTAGTTCTCCCAGATCAAAAAAAGAAAAATAAAAAAAAGAATAAAGAGAAACAAAACAAAGCAGTTTGAACAGGAAGCCATATCTGACCCAAATGCAGTGGAAGAAACTTGGACACCTCAGTGTGCTTTGGTGATTTTCCTGAGGAAGCCTGCGCCCTCTTGACTCCATTTTGTCTAAAAGCAGGCCAAAAATAGGCATTGACTTCTTCATCTCAGCTTTTTGTTTCATTTAGGTTCGGTGTCACTGAGGACCATGTTCTGAAGAGACCCTAGGGTGCTCTCAGCAGACGTTAACAGGAATGACAAGCCCTCTGCCAGGGCCTACAACCTATTTCCTACACAGAGCTCTGGGCCTGACTTTCAATCTTTGTCCCTCCACAAGGGTGTAAGGCATTCTCCCTTCACCTTTCTCTACCTCTCTTCCTTCTCCCGGCCATAAGTTTTGCATCTTTGTCGGTGTGACTGGAATCACGAGAACATTCTAAGTGACAGCAGAAATGAGCATAAAAATCCCAAACCAAGCTGTATCTCCAGTCTGGCCCTCTGGATCCTCTACATGTTTTAATAGCAATCCTGAAACTAAAGATAGAAGGCTGCATTGGGAGCTCAGGCATTGGCTCTCTGGTGTCTTTCTTCGACAGTCGGATGCCAGATTTGCCTGGGGTCCCCTCCCATAGCAGCCAGGCCTCCCCTCGTCCTCTCCCCAGCCCGATCTTGCTTCCTTTCACCCTTCAGAAACATTGAAATAAGGTAACTGACTTAATAATCATCGTAGCCCATCAGGCCCTGACTTGGAATCCATTCTTCCGTGACTTCTCCCCATCACTTCCTCTTGCCCTATTCATACATCTCATTTCTTATTGTCCACCTTTTTTTTTTTTTTTTTTGGTCTTTTCCTTAGGAAAGCAAAGCAAAAGACAAAGGCAAAGGCCGACTGTTAAATAATTGCAACAATAAGAACGGACGTACAACTAGGGGCATGAACCAGAGTCAGCAGAGGCATTATACGATTTCCAGAACGCCAATCAGCTTCGCTTTGGTGAGTAAGGCAGCAGTAATTTGAGTAATACTTGTGCTCACTTTCTAAAATTCATTGTATTGTGAAAAGAAAAGAAAAAAAAAGCATGAGTTCCTCACTAACTTTATCTCCCACAGACATCGACGCAAACTGTAAGCACTTAACTTACAAGTATTCCCTTCCCTCTCATGCAAAATGAGCCTTGTTCACTTTAACTATGGGGTGTACGTTTGCTGGATGGCATATTGGTTTGGACTGAAAGATGAAATAGTCAGCACTTTCGAATGTTTTCAAATTAGAACATAATAAGACTCAAAATTCATGTTTTCAAAAGAAGTGCTGTACTGCTGTTCAGGTTATTCATGTGTCACTTTTTAAAAATGGAACATTAAAAGTAGCTAATTAAGGGTCATGTGACTTCTAAGAGGAACACAGAGCTTAATATCTTCCCTCATCTCACTACCCATCTCCCGCTCTTCTGGAAAAGGAGGTTCCACAGGGTGACCCCTGAACAACCCTGCCTTCGGGAAAAAAAATCATTCCTTGACAGTGACATGTCTTCTCTGCATCACCAGAATGAAGAGCATTTAAGTTTTATTCTGCACTGTATCCAACATGATTTTGAAAATCATTATGTCACAATCCACATTTCTATGCTGGTCAAAATCCAGAGGTCTAGTTATCTTATTTTGCTTTTTAAATTTCAGCACTGTCATTATTTTCATTTATCTCTAAAAAGCATGCTGGTTCTCAATGTTGAGACTGAGATTTTCTTTTTTCTTTTTTTTTGAGTCGGAGTCTCATTCTATCGCCCAGACTGGAGTGCAGTGGCCACTCCCGGCCACTGCAGCCTTGACCTGCTGGGCTCAGGCGATCCTTCCGCCTCAGCCTTCCAAGCTGGAACTACAGGCGCATGCCACCATGACCGGCTAATTTTTTTTTTTTAATTTATTTTAGAGATGAGGTCTCACCAAGTTGCCCAGGCGGGTCTCGAACCCGTGGGCTCAGGCAATCCCCTCACCTCAGCCTCTCCAAGCGAGGGATTACAGGCTGAGCCACCGAGCCCGGCTAGAGACTGAGATTTTCATGGGCAAGGGCCTTACGAAGTATCTGGAACTGGTTCGGGGAATTGACCTTAGGGCTGGCTTCTGAGAGAATCCAGCGGCAGCATCTCTGGCAAGCCTTCAACCTTCATTTCCAAAATACTCCTAGTGATGGAGAAGTGACCATCGCTCAAGGAGGTTCATCCTATTTTTAGATAGAATACTGGCTATATTAGGCTCAATTTTGCTCATTATTTACTTTCGTTGGTTGTGATTCTAACTTCTGGGCTTACAATGGAAAAAAAAATCAAACATTCTTCTGCAATTGTATTTGAAGAAAGCATTCAGATCTTTTGAAATTCCCTAGGCTAAATAGCACTGGCTCTTTCTGTTCTTTTCCATGTGATGTCATAGCAAATGCCTTCACTGTCCTGGTCTCAGTGCTTAAGACATGTGTTCATACATGTAGCACACATGTGTAACTCCAGAGATGGACCACACCTGCCAGTTGTGGCCTGGTCTACACACAGTGCCTGATGAAATTGCATTGTTTTCTTTTTTTTATCAGCAATTCTCAAACTTTTTTATTTACAATAATACTTGGGGAACTTGTTGAAAGTGGACATTTCTATTTTTTTTTTTTTTTTTTTTTTTTATTTGGAGTGGAACTCTGTAACCCAGACTGGATTGCAGTGGCTGCTACCGGCCACCACAGCCTTTACCTGCTGGGGCTCCGGCGATCCTTCCACCAAACCCTAAACAGTCGGTGGAATTAAA
>CAUYQG010214176.1:0-10605 GCA_963574415.1 Tarsius wallacei | reverse complement strand
GATTCTGTACGAGGTACAGATCCTGAACAAGGTGACAAGGTCATTCATGCAAGTCAGAAGTAATGACCACAAACAAAAATATCAAGCCTGAAAAGGACACAAAGGGATACCCATGAAGAGGAACAGGAGACATAGGCAATTGCCCGTAATGAGGTGTCCGAGAAGGACATCTGTGTGACAGTAGTGAGAGGGTGGTAGCAGCAGTGAAGGCAGATAGGTGACACAAATAGTGGGAGAAGTATGTTACAATATGGAAGAGAGGAAAACGAAAATAAACCTTTGTGCTTTGGTTTGGAATTGGAAATATCATTGTGGATTTGTGATATTTAGTTGGACAAGCTGCCAAATACATAGATAGAGATAGATATAAATGCCATACTGGCTGGTTTTGTCCATTGAAAAGGCCAAAAACAAACAGACAGACAAACAAAGAAAAATCCAATACCTTTTTATAGACCTAGTATTCACATCTTAATATTAACATTCTCTTCCTGAAGAAATCAGGGATCCTCAGCAAAAAGGCTGATTCCAGAGCTGAAGCAGGAGAAATTCAAGATAACCCTGGAACATCTGTTGTTCCAGGATAAAAGCAGTAACAAATAATGATTGGATATTAAAAATAAACATAGAAGCTAGCTTAAAGGTCTTCCCATTGTCCAAAAAAGGGGAGGGGGTGGAATTTGATAGCTAACAATCAATACAGATAATGATACTGAAAACTGAAACCAACATAATTTAATTTTCCTATTGTTAACAATATTAGGATTGTACATACTTTTCTGATAAACAACACTAAAAACAATTAAATGAATACATGCAAAAAATAAGTAAAAAAAAACCCAACACTGCTTAATTTTCAAGACTAACAATTTCTTATCAATACTTACCTCAAGACCTTCATTTTATTGTCCTTAGCAATCTAAAGCTATTAATTCAGAAACTTCCCCTAACCTCAACCATTTTTCCTTTCCTTTTTTTTTTTAATAGGGGAGAGCGAGAATTCAGTTCCACACTGCCACAAATTATGCAGTGGAGTTTCCCACATTTGGGAAAATCTCAGGGATTAGCGCATCTGGAGTGCAATAGATAAGCCTCACCCTAGGAAAACCACCTTTGTGATCATGGCATCTCCCCTGATAGGTAAGTATCTTCAACCATTTTTTCAACTTACAAAATATATTTTTAAACTGCTAACCTTTGGTTATAAAACCTTATTAATATCTTTCTCTGACTTCTCCCTTTAGAGATAATACTAAGGCTTTGTCAATGTGTTTTTCTCCCTTCATCAGAAATTTTAATAATTCTGATATTGTTTGATAAATGGCTTTCTCCAGTGTTCTGTTGAGTAATCATTATTATATTAAATAATTAAAAACTCTCGGATAAAATAAGAATTGATAATTATATAATGATATAAATAAAAGATAAGAGAAAGTTTATCACTGCAGCTTAATTCTAACTAATAAATGTAGAGGAAATAATATGGAGTATGCCTAGCTAGTACAATATGACAAGAAAAGAAAAAGTACATATACTGACTGACTGTAGTGGGAAACTGCCAGGGGAGAGGGAATAGGATTGGCAGTTGAGGAAAACTGCCGGGTGTCGGGGAGCACACCTCATCAACAAGGGTGCCTGCATAATGAACATTTGTATACCTAACCCTGAATTGTGCCTCATATCTTTAAAATAAAAATTTTAAAAGTTAATATATATATATCCAGAATTAAAAATAAACAAAGAAAACTGTCTTTGTTCACAGATGATATGATTGTAGAAAACCCCAAAGAATTATTTAAAACAAACATTCCCAGAACTAATAAGCAATTGTAGTGAAATGGCAAGATACAAGGTTGATATACAAAAGTCAATTGCTTTCTTATATAACAGCAATGAACACTTTGAATTTGAAGTAAGAAAATACAATACCTCTTACAAGATCATAAAAAAGAAAAATAAGTATATACATATCTAACAGAAAGGACCAAAATAGAGTTAATATACCTAAAGAACAGTCATTTTAACACTGCCTAGTTCTGTCATATCCTCTTAACATTACCTAACTTGCCCTCTAATCAAGGACAGAATCAGTTTCTCAGAGGTAGCTATTAATAATTGTTTTACAGCCCCTCCCCAGCTTGTTTTATACTAATTATCTTTTCTATTCCAAGTATTTGCCTAAACCAAGTTAATCTAATCAGCCCTCCAAGATCATGTCAGACACTCCATCACCATGACAGCAGTCATGTGACTAGCCCACTCATCTGCTTGTCCTCCATCACCCGATATCAGTATCTGTGCTTACCTGCCCTTGGTAATTACATAAAATAGACAACTATCCAATTACTATAATGACCTGCCCCCATCAAAGGGAAGTTTTAAATACATTCAGCCTCAAGCAGACATTCACCATTCTTTTGTTATGCACTGGACAGCCTACGTGTTCTTTGAGCTATGGCTGCCATGTTTTCCCAAGCTTTGAATCCCCTCCCCTACCTTGGGGAGGTGAATCTCCTCTCTGTCTCCAATTTACTCTCTAAGTAAATTATATTTTCAAATCTAACTTCTGTGCAATTTTTGGATCTTACAAGTGGCACCGGATCACAAAACCTCATGGGTCTAACCTAGCACTAACAAACTAACAAACTATACACAGGATTTATAAATCTTATAAAACTATAGAAAAAATATAAGAAGAGCTGAATAGAGATACATTACAGATTTAAAGATCCAAAGTCATTAAGATGCCAATGTTTTCTATAGATTAAATGAAACCCTATTTTGTAGACACTGACAAACACTTTACAAATTATGTATGGGATGGTAAAAGACCCAAAATAGCACACATAATGAGAGAAGAGAAAGAAAGAAACCAGATAGATAGACAGATTAGGGTGGGTCTCGGTAAACACTTCTGCTGCAAGCCCTGCAGACTGTCATGAGGACACCCATTTCAAGGTCCATGGATTCCCCTTTCACGTATTTCTTCACTTTTTCTTGATTGGCCCTTTCCAACCCTCTCTTAATTGGTGCATTTCAATCCCACTTCATGGTGTCTCTCTCTGGTTAGTGCTACTGCCAACCAATCAGCACACTCTCAAGACTATATAAACCCCTGACTGCAGAAGCATCAGTGGCAACTCTCCTTTGGGTCCCTTCTCACTGCCAGGAGCTTTTCTGTCTTCTAATAAATTCCTACTTATTCACTCTTCAGTGTCCATTATTATGCTCATGAGGCAAGAACTCAGCACGGCTAAACTATAAGAGCTGCTGAACTAGAAGATCCGCACGTGCCTGGACTGGAAGAATTGGACTCCTCAAACCAAGAGAGCTTCCACATTTCTTGGGGGCCTGGCTTGCTGACCCACCAAACTGACTGAAGTTGCTACAACATTTCTCAGAGCCTGGCTCAATGGCCTGCCAAGTCAGCAGAGCTGTGAACACCCCTCAGGGGCTGACTCACTGGTCCACTAAACAGGCAAAGCTGTTAACAATTCTTGGGGATCGGCTCACTGATCCCCAAACTAAGAAAGCTGTCACACTCTTTGGGAGCTCTGCAGCTGTTGGCATCCCTGAGTTCTCCAGTGTCATTGCATTCCCTTATCCAGATGTCATTGTGTCCCTAACCACTCTGTGTATCCTGGGCTGACAGTGCAGCTTTGGGAATGGCAACATCTCTTAAGGGCCCAGTTCGCTAATTAATCAGACAAAAAATTGCACCAATAATACTGAAGAAAAGCAAATCTGGATGACACATGTTACTCAACCTCAAAACTTAACAGCAGTTACTATAATAAAGATGATGTGGTGTCAGTGAAAAAAATAGATACCTAGATTAATGGAACAGGATATAGAGCCAGGAAATAGTCCCACAAACGTACAGTTAACTGATCTTTATTAAAAAAAAAAAAAAAAAGCAATTCAAAGATGAAAGAATAATCTTTTCAACAAATGGTGCTGGAATGTCTGGATATTCCTATGCAAAACAATTAATATAGATGTAAACTCATATCCCCCACCCAAAATTAATTAAAAATGTGTTATAGACCTAAGTATGAATCCCAAAACTAAAAACCTTTCAGAAGAAATTTAAGAGGACATCCAGGTGACCTTGTGTACGGGCAATTAGTTCTTAGATCTAACACCAAAAGTACAAACCACTAAAGAAAATATTGGTAATCTAGACATTATTAAAGTTATATCGTTTTCTATGTAAGATGCTGTTACGAGAAGCAAACAGGCACAGACTGGAACAATATATTTGTAAAATGCATATGATAAAAAACTATTATCTACAACATACAAAAGAAAAAAAACCTCTGAAAACTCCACAAAAAGAGAATGAACATTCCCATTTTTTAAAATGGGCAAACAGTCTGAAAAAAACTCATCACCACAGAATATATGCAGATGGAACATAAGCATATGAAAAAGATGCTCAGTTTCCTTTGTCATCAGAAAATTACACATAAAAAGCGAGATATCACTATGCCCCTATTAAACGATGAAAATTAAAAAAAAAACAACAAAAAAAAACTGGCAATGCTGACTGCTGGCAAAGACATTGATCAGGAACTCTCATTTATGCTACTGAGTATGACAAAATGGTACAGCTTTGTTAGAAGAAAGTGTGACATTTTTGTACAAAGCAAAATATAATCTGACTGCACTATACAACAATTATGCTTCTAGGTATTTACCCAAATGATTTGAAAACATATGCCCTCACATCAATTCCGTATTTACTCAGAAAAGGTCTTTTGAAAACTACAACAAATGAATATCTTCTAAGCTAAAGAGTATTCTTTGTTTCACTCTCTTTATATTGTCAGGTTCTGACTTAAAATAAGTGATATGAAGATATACCGGCAGGGATCATTCTATAGAATTTTAAGGGCTCTTTGAATTTAATTTAGGTCTTTGTTCATTTGTTAAAAAAATATGAATGCTACTTTTGGAATCTAAAGGGTTGTGGCTCTATGAGCAGAAACAGTATATCAAGTCAGTTTGTACTTCAGAAACAGATGCGAGGGACATGCTTAAACAAATAAGAAGGGAGGTACATGACCTGTTATTCATGAAAGCTGGCCTTTCCCTAACAGGAGTAAGAAGCATATTTTAGTATAGCAAGTCCTTGTGTTGTTCTCTAAATAGATTTTCATTTTGTGACTCTTATTGGGTAACAGATTTTGTTTGCTAGAGTTGAAGTAGCTAATTTTTATGTTGATAAATGTTTCCAACCTGTATTGCTAAACTTAAAATAAGTTTCAAAACCTTAACATATTTATGAGTGCTGAGGTCTGGGATAGAGACCCTGTTTGTGAGACAGAATTTTGGTAAAAACATAATTAGGAAAAGGTAAAAATGAGTCAACTTAAAGGTCTGTTTCAGAAACTGTGACAGAAAGAAAAGGAAAAGCTGTCTTTCTGAGCTCATGACAAGAAAAGTATCTCGATGGGTCTCTCCTCAAACTTTGAGGGGAAGGATTACAAAGAGTAACAGATATCCTGGTTCTCAAAAAGAGCAAATAAAAGCTGTTTATTCTTTTAAAAATATATAAAAGAAGTAAACAAAGTAAAAATGTTTTAGTATAAAATATTAAAAAATAGAATATTTTAAACATGTGGTTCAGACTGCTCATTGATGGGGAGTATCGAAGAATAAATTTCTCAATTGTAAATAGACGTTCTAGCTAAGAGAAATCTATGGTTAGCCTATCAACTTCTTCTATTCTGATTTCTATGATTGCCTAAATACTTTGTACTACAAATAATTCAGCAATAATATGAGTTATAATTTATTTTTTTTGCCTATGCTTTTGAAGTTTGTACTATATGGCTCAATTATTTAGAAATTTAGAATAACTGATTCAAATTGTTCAATGAAGTTCAGGGAAATATTGTATTTCAACTGCATTTCATATTATTTCATCAACATTGTATATACACGTATATGTATTATATGTATATAATGTGTATATGTATATATTTAAAGTTTCAAAAGAAAGGAAAGAAAGGGAGACATGCCAGAACTGGCATGGGTAAGAAAAACTGCCTAATTTTATAAATTTATTAATTTTCAATCTTTTGATCCAGTTTTTTTTTAATTGAACATATACATGCAAACATTGTCCAAAAATTCAATGTCAACTTTTCTTTGCTTGTATATCAAGAAATAAAAACAGTCTTAATATTACTTTTTGAACAAATACTCTTAATTTTAGTGTAAAGATTAGAATCCTGTTCAAAGTAAAAAGTTAAGCTTAAAAAAATTCTCAAAAATATTAATAAACATAATGTTTTATTATAATCAATTATTTTTATTATTGTTAACTTTGTACTTAATATAGTTTAAAGTGACATTAATCTCAACTTTAATGCCATATTTTTCAGAAGACAGTGAATTGTTGCAGAACAGAAAAACTTATTTGGCTCTAGATTAGAGTATATATATATATATATATATATTTTTTTTTTTTCCTAGTGTAAAAATGTCATCATGGATAGAAAATCTTCTAATCAAAGCTTTGTATATTAACTTGTGTTGTTAAAGTATATCTCTGCCATGTGAGCCATCAGTATGTTTTCTTTGAGAGAGGAAGATTGATTTAGAAAAAGCATTTCCAAAATACATCATAAAAAAATTATAATTACATAATCTATTACTAAGATTTTTAAGAAAAACCTTTATCGTTTTCTATAGCATTAATGTTTTTCTTAAGTGTTGACATATAAATCTCATTCTACGGATTTTAATAAAATGTGACAAGGACTTTCTATTTATTAAAACTATTTAGCATGATAAATGATGGTTATTTGTCAAGGACCTAATGCATATAAATAGTAGTCTCAGAAATTTAGAAAAATGGATATTAAGAAGGAGAAAAGAGACAGAGACACACACACACAGAGAGAGAGAGAGAGAGAGAGAAAGGGAGAGAGAGAAAGGGAGAGAGAGAGATACTGAAAGGGACCAGGTGGGTAAATTACCTATCCAAAATTGTAGCCAATCCAATCTGTGGTGCTTTCACTATGAAAGGGAAGAAAGGGACCAGGTGGGTAAGTTAGCCAATCCAATCATGTAGATCTGCGGTGCTTTCACTATTATCTTGCTACTGGGTGACCTTAAGAACGCCTGGTCTGGCCAGGCAAAGTGGCTCAGCCTGTAATCCCAACACTTTGCGAGGCCAAGGTGAGTGGATTGCCAGAGCCTATGTTTGAGACCAGTCTGGACAACTTGGCAAGACCTTGTCTCTGTGATAAATAAAAAATTTGCTGGGTGTGGTAGTACATGCCTGTAGTTTTAGCTACTTGGAAGGCTGAGGCAGAAGGATCACCTGAGTCCAGCGGGTCAACAATGGGGTAGCCGTGAGCATGCCACTGCACTCCAGCCTGGGCGACTGAGTGAGACTCCAACTCAAAACAACACAAAACAAAAAAGATATATTAACTGTTACATGTAACAACTACCTGATATAATTTTGTGCCAAGCAGAGTTCTTAGTATTGATATATAAATTATTCCATTTTTCCAACCTGTGAGAGAGAGTTTATTATTTTGTCCATATTTCAGATATGGAAACTGAGACACAGAACAACAAATAACATATTAAGGCAAACACAGAAGAAAATATTTTAAGATTCCTTTGCTTACCAGTAATGGTCACTTTTTAAAAGAAAAATGTTTCATAATCACACCAAGAGCATATCACTGCATTAGGCATACAAATATTATGCATGAGAAAGCTTTGTTATCTGATATGAAAGCTGCATAAACTTATTTTTAAAAATAAATTATAGATATTTATACATGTTTACATATGAAATATGACTATATGCGTATACATAATGCATGACATTAAAATGGAATAAATAGCATACAAAAGTTTTATTTCAAGTTAGAAAAAAATTATTTGAAGTTGAAAACATTAGAATGTGATTTCTTTCAACTTACAATTTTAAAATCAAGAAATATTAAAGTACACACGTCAGAAAATAAAGGCTTAGGAATATTGTTAAAAACCGTATCATTTTACATTAAATTATTACTATTCACCGTTCTCTTTAAATTGTATTTGAATTCTAATTTAATCTATTGACAGACATTTTAACTGAGCATATCCTAGAACGTGTACTACAGAAAATAAATGAAATGTACATTTTTCTCTTTCCCAACACTTACGATAGTATTTAAACTCAACGTGAGGGTGAGTGGGAGGGTAACAAGGTACACTTATAACCCAGATACATGACAAAACCAATGAGACAGAGCAAGAGTCACAGGACTGAGAGAGACATCGGTAAGCCAAGGTGTTCCTGGACTGGGCCTCAGAGGGAAAGGTCTTGGTATGTTTGAGATGAATGAGGAGTGAGATGGGGAGAAACTGGGAGCATGGAAACATAAATATTGGTACCATTTGTAACAAAAATAATTTTGACCAACAGATGAGCCAACCTACAAAGTTAGTATCTAGAACGATAACGCAAATTATTTCCAAGATAAATTTTGAAAACTTAAGGAAAGTCAGTGTATCATGGACATGTGATAGGGACAAAATAAAGAACTGCTTCTGGTTTTAGAAAAAGTATTGTTCTTCAATATTTTAATATGTTTTGTACTGTACTGTGAAATGATAAATATTAGAAAGGTGTTAGGAGTTTTTTATAAAAAACAAAACTCAAAAATCAAAAATCAACATCATCAAAAAGTCAACATAAAATAATTAATGACAGCTGGGTGCCGTGGCTCATGCCTGTCATCCTAACACTTTGGCAAGCCAAGGCAAAAAGACTGATTGAGCCCAGGAGGTAAGACCATCCTGAGCAACATAGCAAAGCATCATCCCTAAAAAAATATTTTAAAAATGTGCTTGGCATGGTGGCACACACCTGTATTCCCAACTACTTGGGAGAAGTTGGGATTATTAAAGTAACTGTAAGCATAAAACTACAACTAAGCAGTTCGAAAACAACCCCCAATACTCAGCAGTAACCACCCAGGTGCTTAAATGAGAACTTTGGTCACTACCACTGGTTTTGCTCTTCCTCTAAATTTTCCCATTTAAACATTGGCAAATCCCCCCTTTCTACTTTCCTCGGAGAATATATATATATATTCATATGTTTATATAGTACACAGACTATATTAAAGTCATTATTTTCTTACTATAACCATCTCGTGGCTTCCTTACTTTTTTGCCCCCACTTCAAATCTTCCCCAGTTCTAGCCTTAATCTACATAAGAATCAAAGTTGTCTTTTAAAAGGGCAATATCTTTTTTTAGGTATATTTTTCATTTTATTTTAAGTATGGTAAACTGGACAATAAAGAGTTTTGCTGGGCTCGGTGACTTAGACTGTAATTCTGCGCTTTGGGAGGCTGAGGTGAGTGGATTGCCTGAGCCTGCGGGTTCGAGACCCACCTGGGCAACTTTGTGAGACCTCATCTCTACAATAAATAAAAAAAACTAGCCGGGCGTGGTAGCGCGCGCCTGTAGTTTCAGCTACTTGGAAGGCTGAGGCAGAAAGATCGCCAGAGCCCAGCAGGTCGAGGCTGCAGTGGCCGGGAGTGGGCACTGCACTCCAGTCTGGGTGACAGAGTGAGACCCCAACTCAAAAAATAAATAAATAAATAAACAAACAAATAAATAAATAAAATAAAAAATAAATAGTTTCATATTCTTTAAAAAAAAAAGACAAGAACACAGACAAGTTTCTAAAACAGTTTGAGAAGTTTCCTAAATCCACAATATATTTGGTACATAGGTAACTGAAAATATACTTACATGAAATCTGTGTTAATTATACTTTTGGGTTGCAACGAATGAAGACCCCCAGTTTTCCAGAAGTACTGTAATTTTTTGTTTTATTTAATTTAAAATTAATGCACAGAATTTCTGGCAAGATGGTAATAGGACAGGTCAGACTGTGAGAGTCTCCGCAAAAGAGAGTTTCCTTAAAAACTCAAGACTCTGTGTGAGTGGGTGTGTGCTGGTGGGTGAGTGAAAGCCTGTCTGAGGGAAGACTCAGTTTCATGCACCCGAGGCTCTTCTCTGGAGGTGACTACAACTCCCCACCACCAGAGATTGGAGCCACCAGTGTGCAGGATCTTCTGCTGTTCTTGGAATTCTCCTAAGAAAAGTTCGCAGAGTATAGCTGATTCTCATCACCTGGTGCCTGGCCCACATCATCACCTGTGACTGCAAGGGGTTGGAGCCCCAGATCAGATCTGTGGTGAGAGAAGATTCACCAGTGAGGAAACACTGACTGGAGCCATTTTCTCTGTCCTGGGACCAGGCAAAGACCTGCATTGCCCTGCTCAGCTCCACCCAGTCTCCAACTGGGGACCTAGAGGTAGTCTCGTCAAACTTAGAGAGACAGACACCTCTCCCCCACACTGGATCAGACACAGACACGTCAGATCTGAGTGGGAGACTTAATGGGCAGCAAGCTGGTTGAGTCCAGATTTGATCCACCTATGAGGTTCCCATTGTGGTAGAGTTTCTCAGGTGTTTTGCCTATAATGCTACCTCCTTTTTTTCACAATAGTAGAAGTTTTGGCTGGACACATGGTGCTTGTAACAGAGACTACACGATGCAATCTTTCTT
>CAUYQG010214171.1:0-10159 GCA_963574415.1 Tarsius wallacei | reverse complement strand
TCAGTTCAGTAAAAACTGAGAAGTGGGCCAAGGGGGCTGGTGTCTGGTCCAAATCCTTGCCTGGGAAGCTGTTTAGACTGTGGGTCTTGGTGGCAAAGGCCAACTGGCTGTAACCTCATTCTCCTGGGCCCAGAGAGCAAGCAGTGAGGTGCACATAGCTCTAATAAACGAACTTGACTTCAGACATCTCCTCCTTTTCCCTTCCTCTGGGAGGCCCAGATTACTCCATGCATTGCAGTCAACTTGAGCAATACACCCCACATACATTTCATTTCTCAGAGCCCACTCTGGCAAAAGCTGCTGTTGCAAGATTCTGGCTGCAAAACTGACCCTGAACTTTCAAGGAAGGAGATAAATGGCTTTGAGCTGAAAAACCTCCAAGACTATGTTGAAGATGCCTCTGGTTACGGTTCAGGATGAAGTCTAAGAAGTTAATTGTGGAGGTGCGCACCTGTAGTCCCAGCTACTCAGGAGGCTAAGGCAGGAGGATCGCTTGAGCTCAGGGGTTCGAGGCCAGCCTGGGCAACATAGTAAGCCCCCATGTTAAGGAAAGGAAAGAAAAAAAAAGAAAGGAGAGAAAAGGAAAAAGAAAGCGAGAGAGAGAGAGAGAGAGAGAAGGAAGGAAAGAAAGAGAGAGAAGGGGGGAGGGAGGAGCAAGGAACATGTGACCTTTATCGGCTGCCCTCCTAACCCCCCCATCTGTCCCCAGCCCATCTCCCATGCTGGCCTCTATGCCGGCAGCTCCCACTTGCTGCATTCACAGTCATACACAAGTCTGTCTCTTACCTTTGTGCTCTTGCTGGTCCTTCTGCCTTGGATGCCTTCCCTGATATCACTGGCTTCCTCCTACTCCTCTTCCAGGACTCAGCTCAGGAGTCTTCCTCTCCAGGCTCAGTCAGGTGCCCCTCTTCTGCTCCCATAACACCTGTGCTCTCCTCTGCGCACCTGTATTACGGTTTCTCCTGGATTGTTTTACATCTCTCCTTCTTGGGGGTGTAGTTCTATTTGTGTGCCTACTGCCATTCCCTGCCAAGGCCTTGTTTCCTCTCCTTGCTTGGAATCTCTCCTGCTAGCTCATCTCAGCAGGTGGTTTTCTGTGGGAGTTCCGGCCCCCTGAGATATGCAGGCGTCTTCATAGGGGAGCTTCTCATTTGCTTTTGCTGGGGTTCCATGGGCTCCTGTTCCGTTCCTTGCTGGGGGTTCCTGCATGACTTTGTTCCTGCATCATCACACACACAGGGCAGGCTCAGTCTCAAATGGCTCATGGGCAACTCTTCTTCCACCCAGTGACCTGGGCAGAGTCCAGCTTCTACTTTCCCTGGTGGGTAGAGTACAGAGTGTTCTATTTCTGGTTTAATGGATGGACAGTCTTCGTGGCTCCTGTGTTCATGCAACAAGTTCAGTCTAACTCTCCACCTCACAGGGGTCTGAAGGCTGATAGCAGACACATCTGGTGGTCCACTCACATCCTCTTGGTCTCACCACTGGTTCCAGCCATGGCTGAGGTGGACAGTTCCATGTGGACTTAGGTTCATTTCATACCGACAGTGTCAAT
The DNA here is from genome assembly GCA_963574415.1 of Tarsius wallacei. NCBI lineage: Eukaryota > Metazoa > Chordata > Mammalia > Primates > Tarsiidae > Tarsius > Tarsius wallacei. The sequence goes on along the minus strand of CAUYQG010214171.1, from coordinate 8,604 downwards.
CTCAAGCAGACAGGCCAGGCCCTGAGAACCATTTCCCTCCCTTCCCTAAGAGCCTCAGGAGCCTGAGATGGGGCAGGATCCGAGGGCCAGGTTCACACACACAGGACAGTTCCCTGGGACAGGTAGCATATGCCCAAGGGGTGGCATATAATCAAGGAGACTTGGAGACCAGAATTTGGGCTAACTCTGAGAAAAATATAATCAGAGGTCAGGACAGAAGGGCAAGAGTGAGTGAGACTAAGCAGAGTCAAAGTAAAAGGAAAGAGCTGAGAAGATTAGACTCGGTGGCTGGGATTATAAATCTAATAAATGATGACAGGCAGGAACAAGGTGAGCATGTCCATTCTCACTGAGCACTGGCACCAGGATTCCTGGGTAGCTGGTCACTTCACAGACCTAGGACAGAGCTGTGTGACCCAGACTGTCCCAGGGTAATGTAGCAAGGTGCTCACTTCTAAGATGAATAGCACATCTGATGGCAATACTGGCGTCAGGCCCAGGAAACCCTGAGTCTTCTCTGATACACACAAAGCCAAAGTTGAAGGAAGGACTCCCTCCTGAGCTTCTCTCCCAGCCTGTCCCCAGAGAAGTCCTGGCTGTTCCAAATGACCATTAGCTCTGACCTGAAAACATCAGAATTCAGCTGAACTCAGCTCTCCAAGGACCCCTGCAGGATGAGGGCACAGAGAGTGCGAACAGACCCACTCTGAGGCAGGTGCCTCTGCAGGCCACAGAGGGAGGGAAAAGGAAGTCTTTCTCTCAAGGCAGGAGGGCATGTAGGAGGTGAACAAGGGCTAGTGAGGACACCCAGATGGGGAAGCCCCTCCTTGTGATCTTTACCTGACCTTCTCATAAGTCTTGCTCTTGCCAACGCTGGGCAGCATCTGAGCACCTGCTTTGGCTCAGGATGTTTTCTGTGAGGTCTTTTGCATGTTAATAGTTAATCATTTCAGTCTCAGAAGCTACAAGAGGCTGGAAATAGCCAATTTTTATTAAGCTCTTACCATGTTTCAGACACCACTTTATAAGGATTAATTCAATCTACTACCACTCTTAGGGGTAGATGCTGTTGTTATTTCCATTTTATAGGTAAAGAAACTGAGGCTTACAGATTAGGTCCTTTACCTAGTAAGTGGCCAAGCCAGAACTTGAACCCTGGCAGACTGGCTGCCTTAGTCTGTCTTGTGCTGTTATAACAGAATACCACAGATCAGATACTTTATCGAGAACAGTTTATTTCTCACAGCTCTGGAGCCCCTGGGATGTCCAAGATCAAGGCGTGGGCATCTGGTGTGGAACTTCTTGCTGTGTCCTCACATAATGGAATGGAGAAGGGTGAGAGCATGAGCCCACTCCCACAAGTCCTTTTTACAGCAGGATTAATCCATTCATTTAGGAAGAGCCCTCGTGACCCCTCCCAAAAGGCCCTGCCTCCCAACACCGTGGCACTAGGGATTAAGCTTCCAACACATACATTTTGGGAGACACATTCAGACCATAGCACTGGCCCCAGGGTCTGCATATTGTTTTGGAGACCTATGCTTCTGGGAGAATGGACATACTTCTTCCTACTCCTCCCACAAAATACAACAAAAAGCTCTGGATGTTCTATAGAAAACAAATACAAGACTCTGAAAGATGGAGAGAAAGCAGAGCAGCTAGAGACCATGGGACCTAAGGAATGACATGGCTGTGAATTCCCTGGATTTTCTCTTTGCCTCATAAATCCCTGACTTGGAACTGAAAAAGCCAGCTACCTAGAAATGCTGAATGCAGATTTTTTTTTTTTTTTTTTTTAGAGTCTCCAACAAAAGCCTTCTCTCTGTAGCCAGAGGACCGGGAAAGGGGCAACCTAGCAAGACAAAGCTTTTAGGCAACAACTGCTCTACTCCAGACAAACACCACAGAAAACACTGTGAAAACACGAGCCCCACCCCCGCCAATGTCAGCAAAAGCAGAGTGGGGACCCTAGACTTCTAACATCTGCCAAGCCAGGGTAGCAACAGAGAATGCTGAGTAGTGGGCATCCCTGGTGGGTGGCAGAGACTTTCTCACCATTCCCGTTCAGTGCCATTGGAGATTACATGGGAAGCCTGGACTTTTACCCCCTCCAGCAACAAATAAGTGTCCCTCCCCCTCCCTACTGAGATAAGAGGCCTAGTGGATAGCCAAGAATTTTACTCTTGTCCGGAGGCTAAGAGACCGCTCTCCCTGTCACCCTTCCTGTGGGGTCAGTGAAGACAACATAGAGAGCAGTAAAGAGGCACTCCTTCCCTTCCCAGGCAGGGTGGTACCAATGCAGGCCTAGTGGGGAACCACAATTCTACACCCCCACCTAGCAGAAACAAGGAGGCCCTCCCCCCACCTTGGGTATCAGTGAAGGCCAAGTGGAGAATCTGGACTTCCACCCTCACCTGGCAGTAATGAGGTATCCCCAACCCTGCCCCTTCCCCTGCCAAGGCAGTGTCAAAAGATGCCAGCTAAAACAGAGGGCTTTAATAAGATCCAGAGTCCTTGTAATATCCAAACGTCCAGGTTGCAATTGAAAGTCACTAGACATACCAAGAACCAGGAAAATCTCAACTTAAGTGAGAAAGACAATCAATAGACACCAACACTGAGATGACAGACATGTTAGAAGTATCTAACAAAGGTTTTAAAGCAGCCATCATACAAACGCTTCAATGAGCAATTAATTAAAAACATGCTTAAAAAAACAAAAAAATGTCTCAACAAGGAGACAGAAGATATAAAGAGCCAAGTGGGAACTGGGTGAAAGAACTAAAATACATTACCCAGAATTTAAAAAGGCAATGGTGTCTATGGCCATAACACCCTGTATGCACCTAATCTCAATCTGACCTCAGAAAAACTCAATGGATGGCACAAAGGAAAGAATCGGTGAACTTGAAGACAGAACAGTAGAAATTACCCAATCTAAACAACACAGAGAAAATAGTCTGAAAAAAAGAAATGAACAGACCCTCACTCAGGGACTTGTGGGACTATAAAAAAAAGATCAGCCGGGCTCGGTGGCTCAGCCTGTAATCCCGCGCCTTGGGAGGCTGAGGTGAGTGGATTGCCTGAGCCTGCGGGTTCGGGACCCGCCTGGGCAACTTGGTGAGACCTCATCTCTACAATAAATCAAAAAAATTAGCTGGGTGTGGTAGCGCGCGCCTGTAGTTCCAGCTACTTGGAAGGCTGAGGCAGAAGGATCGCGGGAGCCCAGCAGGTCGAGGCTGCGGTGGCAGGGAGCCGCCACTGCACTCCAGTCTGGGCAACAGAGTGAGACTCCAACTCAAAAAAAAAAAAAAAAAAAAAGATCTAACATTGTATCATTGTAATCCCAGAAGGCAAGTAGAAAGAGGGTAGTGCTGAAAAATACCCTAAGAAACAATGGCTGAAAACCTCCCAAACTTGGTAAAAGACATAAACCTACAGATTCAAAAAGCTGAGCAAACCGTAAATAGGACAAACCCAAAGAAATTCATAAGAAAACACATCATAGTCAAACTTTTTTTTTTAATAGTTAAGTTTTGAAAAACTCAAGCGACACATTATGCTACAATTTGGTTTTTTGTTTGCACAATGTATTAGTCAGCTTTCACTAGATTATACAATAACAAATGACACCCAAATCTCAGTGGCTTATAACAATAAGTATTTCTTTCTCACTCATGTTTCATGTCTGCTCCATGTATCTACATTCTTCCACAGCACAGGCTAAAGGAGCAACCCAAATTTCAGTCTCCCAACAGATATAAAACAGCAATGGTTGAACTATGCAAGGGCTCTCTGCCCAAACGTGGCATATGTCCTGTCCACTCAAAACACACTGACTAAAGTCACAGCCAAACCCAATGCTAGGAGGGAAGTGAACTCTACTTACTCTGACAGGAAACACTGCAAAGTCATATAACGAAGTATGTGGTTGCAAAATCCAAATACAGGGAGGGAAGAATTGGAAACAATAATTCAATTTGCATAATCTACATACAGGATCATATTTATTTCCTTCCTGGATGTCTAAGAAATACTGAATTCTCTTCCCCAAGACATCCCAAAAGTCCCATCCAATGACTGTATCAGATCTATGCCACATCTTGATTAAGCCTCTCTTAGAGATCTATGAATTGAAAAGACAAATTATCTGTCTTACCCACCCCCAGCAGCATATGGTGGTGGGAGAGAAATAGGAACAGAGATAATGAAACACAGTAAACACTCCAGTTTAAAAGGGAAAGGCTGCCTAATCTGGATGTGGGGCAACCAAGAAGTCTTCCTGCAGGTAGCAGGGGAGAGAGAAACTGGAAAATTAGGAGAGATGAAACCTCATCTGCATTTTAGGCTGATAGAGAAAAATTATTTTGATTTTTAAATGGCTGTATGGGCTATTAAGTGTCATTAAAGCAACGTTCACATATGTTTGAAGTTGGAACACTTCTAAAGGACAAAACACAGCACTTTGGGAGGTGGAGGTGAGAGAATTGCCTGAAACCATGGGTTCAAGACCAGCCTGGGCAACATGCGAGACCTCATCATTACAGTAAATCAAAAAATTAGCCAGGTGTGGTGGCACATGCCTGTAGTTCCAGCTACTTGGAAGGCTGAGGTGGAAGGATCACTGGAGCCCAGAAGGTCAAGGCAATGGTGGCCATGAGAGTGCCACTGCACTTCAGCCTGGGTGACAGAGTGAGACTCCAACTCAAAAAAACCAAACAAACTTAACAACAATAATCCAACCAAAGAGGACCCCAAATTAAGGTGAGAGAAAATTGTTACTATTGTTGAAATAAAAGGCTCAAGATGGAATGCCATCTTGCCAGCACCCTCACCTACCATTTATCTGCCCCCGCTATTTCCAGTCACCTTTAACACTTCAAATTTGTTTGAGACCCAGTTTCAAAAAGTGATGTTCTAAGAGTTTACTGATTCAGCAAAAAGACATCTGCACTTGTTTATCGCAGTACAATTCACAACTGCAAAGATGTAAAATCAACCTAAATGCGCATCAACTGATCAGTGGGTAGTATACACTATGGAATACTATTCAGCCATAAAAATAATGTCTTTTGCAGCAACTTGGATGGAAATGGAGAACATCACCCTAAGTGAACTGATGCAGAAATAGAAAGCCAAACACTGCATGTTCTCACTTATAAGTGGAAATTTAAAAAGGATCTGCAAAGGCATAGAGAATGGTACAATAGACCTTGGAGACTCAGAAGGGGGAGAGGGAAAAGGTGGAGGGATGAAAAATCATCTATCATGTACAATGTGCACAGGTGGGGGTGGTGAGTACACTTAAAGCCCAGACTCCTTTGCCACTATGCAATGCATCCATGTAACCAAAAACCATCTGTACCCCCTATAGCTATTGAAATAAAAACAAACAACAGTGCACTGAAATCAGAATGTTCATCCGTGCATCACATCTTTGGAATGTTAGGGAAATGGTGCCAAATAAGCCTGGCACACAGTACTCTGAAATATGTGTACTCGTTTGGCACCAAAGGCTGCTGAGAGGAAGATAGGTGATTCCTGATTATTTTTCCAAGTGTTTTAGACTATGAACAGTAAGATCATCGTCATGGAGTACCTAATGAAAGTGAGTAGGCTGGGTGTGGTGGCTCAAGCCTGTAATTCCAGCACTTTGGGAGACCGAGGTGAGCGGATTGCCTGAGCCCACGAGAATAGCCTGGGCAACTTTGCGAGACCTCATCTCTACAATAAGTCAAAAAATTAGCTGGTGTGGTAGCACATGCCTGTAGTTCTGGCTACAATGTATATCCGTAGGACAAAATATTATGCAATTAAAGATAGTTTCAAAGAAATGTAAATGACACTAAAGATAGACATATAAATGTATTCTTACATCAATCCATCCATTCACATATTAAAAAAAATACTCCATGACTGAATATACCAAAGTAGTAACAAGAATTTCTTGGTAAGATATTCTGGAGGATTATTTTCTTTTTTAAAAATGTATTTTCTGGCCGGGCGTGGTGGCTCATGTCTATAATCTCAGCACTTTGGGAGGCCGAGGTGAGAGGACTGCCTGAACCTATGGGTTCGAGACTAGCCTGGGCAATTTGGTGAGACCTCATCTCTACAATAAATCAAGAAAAATTAACCGTGCGTGATGGCACATGCCTGTAGTTCTAGCTACTTGGAAGGCTGAAGCGAAAGGAATGCCTGAGCCCAGCAGGTTGAGGCTGTGGTGGCCGTGAACATGCCATTGCACTCTAGCCTGGGCAACGGAGTGAGACTCTTACTCAAAAAAACAAAATAAAATGTATTTTCTAAATCTTCTAAATTCCTAAATGTAGATATTTAGTCTACAATGAGCATTAATTTATTTTAGAATTAGAAAGAAAACTAAAACAAGAGGTCTTTGCTGCTTGTTTGCTTTTTCAGAAATAAAGAAGAAATTCAGTCTGAACACAGTTCGGTTTAGCCCACAGCCTTCTGGCCCTGGCTTGCTGTAGCGGATAAGGGAGCCACAACTGAGCCACAGCAGGGAAAAGGTATGAGCACCCCCACGGCTTGTATGTGCTACTTACTCTGTAGGCAGAAATTTTTGCAACCAATGAACTTTTTAAAGAAAAAAGTTAACACATATGTCAGAAAGATCAGAAATGTTTTAGTCCTTTAATTTAGAAATGCCTTAAATTCAACAATAGTTGAAACAATAGTTGAAACAATAGTTGAACAATTAAGGTTGTTCTCTACCAAAATTCATAGGCGCCTGATCTGAACAAAGTAGATATAAATTCCAGTACTGTAACTGCAAGTGAAATTTTTGCCAACATTTATTCTAAAATAGTATTTTAGCATCTAACCCCTTTCAAAGTGAAATGCTTGTTTCTTGGCAGTATATTTACCACATCAACCTTTTTGTGAGCTGTAGTCATGAGGTCTTGGAGAGAGTCTTGGGTTCAGAGCCCGTTTCTGGATTTAAGTACTGGGATCACAGCTTTCTGTGGCCTTGGGCTGACCCTCAGCCTTCACAAACCTTAGTTTCTTTGTAAGAATCAAGAGAGAGTGGAAGACAAAGTACTCAGCAAACCGTATCTGCAAGGCAAACATGTCCTATAATTATTGTTAGAAAAACTCTGGCATTTCCCAGGTATTAATCAGGAACATGGTTATAGGGGATCTTTGAGAAAAGTTCCCAGATGGGCCTAAGAACCCTGACCCTGAACACAATGTAATGCTTTATCCCTCTCATGGGAACAAGTAGCCTTGAGAGCATGTCACCATTATACTTAAAGTGAAGTGAGTTGGCTGCACCCTTTTCTGAAAGAGGGGTTGCTTACCAGCACTGAGGAAAAATGAGCAACCCCTATATATTAAATGATTAGTATTCCCTTCCATACCATGTTTAAAATTCCGCTGGCTTACTTTCTTAGGGGTTGGCAAACTATAGCCTGCAAGCCAAATCCAGTCTGCCACCTGCGTTTATAAATAAAATTTTATTGGAACATAGCTATGCTCATTCATGTATAATCTATGGCTGCTTTTGTACTACAATGAGCGATTTCAGCAGCAACTATATGGCCTATAAAGCCAAAAATATTTGCTATCTGACCATTACAGAAAAAGTGTGCTGATCCCTGCTCTTTTTGACATGTTTGTCTCTATAAGGATTACAGAGAAATTGTAGGAAGTTGCATATGGATTTTACTTAGCGTCCCATTTCTTTTTTCCTTTTTTAAAATTGTATAAAAACAGAGTCTCCCTCTGTTGCCCAGGCTGGCGTGCAGTGGCATGATCATTGATCGCTGTAACCTCCAATTCCTGGGCTCAAGCAATCCTCCCCACTCAGCCTTCCAAGTAGCTGGAACAAAAGGCACTTGCCACAACACCCAGCGAATTTTTAAAAAAATCTTTCTAGAGTTGGGATCTCACTACGGTGCTCTGGTCTCAAACTCCTGGCCTCAAGCAATCCTTTCACCTTGGCCTCCAAAAGTGCTGGGATTACCAGCATGAGTCACCATGTATGGTCCCTCATTTCTACCCTAGGAATAAAATATATATAAAAAGGATAACAAGTGATGTCTGTTGTCAGAAACCCTTCAGTGGGGCAAAATTTTGCCAATTTAAGTAAGCTGTGATTTTTTTTTTTTTGAGTTGGAGTCTCACTTTGTCGTCCAGGCTGGAGTGCAGTAGCATGCTCCTAGCCACCACAGCTTCGTCCTGCTGGGGCTCAGGTGATCCTTCCACCTCAGCCTTCCAAGTAGATGGAAACAGGCACGTGCTATCACGCCCAGCTTATTTTTTGATTTACTGTAGAGACAAGGTCTCACCAAGTTGCCCAGGCTGGTCTGGAGTCCCTGAGTTTAGGCAATCCTCTTACCTCAGTCTCCCAAAGTGCTGAGATTACAGGCTTGAGCCACTGCACCCAGTCAACCATGATTTTTTTTTTAAGAGTAAGAAGACCCTCCTCCTCTACTGGAATAACAAAAGACTCAGATGTGTGTTATAGGCAGACGCCCTTGGTCACCTACCTTCCCCACTCCCTCCCCCCCCCCCCCCCCCCCCCCCCCCAGCGGGCGAGTCAAAAACAAAGTGAAAAAAATAAACCCAGAAAATTGGGGA
>CAUYQG010214169.1:0-18896 GCA_963574415.1 Tarsius wallacei | reverse complement strand
TCGGTGGCTCAGCCTGTAATCCTGCGCTTTGGGAAGCTGAGGTGAGTGGATTGCCTGAACCCGTGGGTTCGAGACCTGCCTGGGCAACTTGGTGAGACCTCATCTCTACAATAAATCAAAAAATTAGCCGGGCGTGGTAGCACGCCTGTAGTTCCAGCTACTTGGAAGACTGAGGCGGAAGGATCGCCGGAGTCCAGCAGGTTGAGGCTGCGGTGGCCAGGAGTGGCCACTGCACTCCAGTCTGGGCGACACAGTGAGACTCCAACTCAAAAAAAAAAAAAGAAACAAAAAGAAAATATACAAATGGTCAACAAACATATAAAAAAATGTTCAACATCACTCATAATCAGGGAAAGACAAATTAAATCCATAAGATACCACTTTACACCAGTCAGAATGGCCATTATTAATAAATCAAGAAACAATAGATGTTGGCATGGATGTGGTGAGAAGGGAACACTTATACATTGTTGGTGGGAGTGCAAATCAGTACAACCTCTATGGAAATCAGCATGGAGATTTCTCGAAGAACTAAAAATAGATCTACCATTTGATCTAGAAATCCCACTATGTGGTATCTACTCAAAGGAACAGAGGTTATAAAAAAATGACACCTGCATTCACAAGTTTATCACAGCACAATTCACAATTGCAAAAACCAGGAATCAACCTAAATGCCCACCAGATGATCATTGGATTAAAAAAATGTGGTGTATATATATCATGGAATACTATTCAGTCATAAAAAAGAATGAAAAGTCTTCTGCAGCACCTATGATAGATTGGGAGAACATCATCCTAAGTGAACTAACTCAGGAACAGAAAACTAAACGCTGCATATTCTCACCTATAAGTGGGAGTGAAACTAAGAATCTATAAAGGCATATAGATGGTCTAATGGACATCGGAGACTCAGAAGGGGGAAGATGGTAAAGGGAGGCAGGGACAAAAAAATCCCCTATTGGGCACAGTGTGCACAGTAGGAATGGTGGGTACACTTAAAGCCCAGACTTCTTCATTGCTATACATCCATGCAACTGAAAACTATTTGTACCCCCTAAAGATACTGGGAAAAAAAAATTAGCAGTAGCTACAAAGAACACCAAGCTGAGTGGGGAGAGTGGCATACTTAACTACAGGAAGCACAGAAAGTAAAACAGGAATTACTATTTAGAAATGTGGAACTGTAAGAAACTTGGAAAAGTGAGGAGAAATGGACCAGGGGACAACTGGAGTCTTCTTACCAGTCATTTAAAACTGCATGCATGTATTCCTTTAAAAAGATTAAAATTAATTTCAAAAAGATACAGTGAATTCTATGCAAAGCTCTCCTCACCTATGATGATTTCCTTTTCATAGTATATCCATTTTCCAAGTGCAGCAGTGATGATGCTAGAACCTACACCAGGCAGGAGAAACATGAAAGAACTGCAGAGTACTTTGAAATAGTTTTATTGGTTCATAAGACCTTTGCATATAAAAAAAATACCCAAAACACTATGCAGTATTAAATCACAATTACATTTTTTTACCAATTGAAACTACCCAGAATATACATTTTTTTAAAGAAAAAAAAACCTACAGAACTGAATTCTGAAATGACATTATGACTTAAATACTATGACAAAATAGATAATTCCTTATAACATTAATTCATTGCACAAAGCTGCCAGATATTTTCATAAGCATAACCATTGCACAGAGTGCAAATGAACACAATTTCAATGGTACACATTTAGTTGAAGTAACTGCGCCTCCACCTACAGGAACTCTTAAATTTCTGGCACAAAATGTTGGTCTGTTTTAACTTCCAACAGGCAACCAACTTCACAATCCAGTTACTCTTTCTCTGTTCTCCCTAAAAAACAAACATCCTTCTGCTGTCCTAGCCTGAAAGAGTCAACACCGCCTCTGCTTGAAGAAATCAATTCCTCTCAACTCTTCAGGCAGATACTCCTGATCTACAGGCTCGCTGTACATGGGGTTATACTTGTAGCCTTTTCCATAACCTAAATCTTTCATCAGCCTGGTCGGTGCATTCCTCAGGTGCAAGGGCACAGGGGGCAGTGGCCCCTGGTGGTTCCGCAGGCAGGCTTTGACATTGTTGTAGGCGCTGTATACCTCAATGGACTTTGGGGCTCTGGCAAAATAGACCACACACTGGGCCAGGAGTACCTGTGAAAGACACAGCAGGACACACAGGTTTTATCCACAAGGTACCTATGAAGGTACTGCAGAGTTGCTGTTTTGCAGAATACTTTACGATTTACACCTCTAGTTAATTCTGAAAAGATGCCCATCATTCTTTTTATTTCCCCCACCCCCTTTTTCTGCCTACAGTCTGAACAACCACCTGTCATAGAGAGAAGAAATTCCTGAGGCAAGAAGCAAAACAGACCAGTGGTTTTCATATTTTTAAACTGAATGAATTTTTTTCCTAAGCCCACAATGCATAAAACATGAGTATGAGGCTGCTCTGTCTGAGGGTGAACTTGCAGAGGCTTCTTGTTCAGCTCTTTCAACCTTTCTGCCCCCCCCACCGAAAACATGGAACACTTCCTCTGAATCCCAGAACTCCTTAGAAGTGTGTGAAAACACAATTTTGTTGATACTAAAGGTGTCCTTCCCTAAGAGCCTAAAATTCTACAGTGGGAATTTAAAAGCCAAGCAGCTTATTCAGTGAGTCCAATACATCAGTGGCAAAGGAGGGACATATATTCAAATCCACAAAGGGGCAAAGCACAAGAAAGAAAGGAAATTATTGCAAAAAATGAGCTGATTACTTTACCTCACATTCGGGCATGCCTATAAAATGACAGCCTTGGTAAGCAGCAACTGCTTGTGTTAATGCAGATGGGTCTGCCAGACCTGCCACACATTAGAGAGACAAAGGAAAGTTTCAGTCATGACACACACTGTCCTTCCAGAGACCACCACTGCTCATAGACTTGGCAACCGAAGAATCCCAAATAGTAAATAGATTGACTCATCTCTGGTCTGTAATTACATGAACTTATTCAAGAAATATTTAATAAGTGGTTACTGTGTGGTATCAAGAATTGTTTCCTTGTGGATAAAAACCACATCTAGTTGGAAAAAATGAGAGACAGTACAAAAAACATAAGGAGCAAAGGCCATGAAGACATTGACAAGGATGGACATAGTTAAAACAAAACATTCAATAAGACCAAAGAAAAGTAAAGCTTTCCTGATTTTTTTTTTTTCTTTCCTTTTTTTTGAGTCGAAGTCTCATTCTGTCTCCCAAGCTGGAGTGCAGTGGTACGCTCATAGCTATCACAGCCTTGACCTGCTGGGCTCAGGTGATCCTTCCTTCTCAGCTTTCCAAGTAGCTGGAACTACAGGCATGTGCCACTACATCTGTCTAATTTTTTAATTTATTGTAAAGATGAGGTCTCACCAAGTTGTCCAGGCTGGTCTCGAACCCCTGGGCTCAGGCAATCCTCTAGCGTCCACCTCCCAAAGTGGTGGGATTACAGGTGGGAGTCACTGCACACAACCCTGATCTTTTTCTTTAAATAGCATCTAGAATCTTCCATCTCTACCTTGGGAGCTGTCCAAAGAAAACCTTGAACACCTGACTTTAAAGCAAAGTTAAATGAACCTCTTTTATTTCAATACTCTGAATAGTAGCCGTTCATGTTACTAAAAACATTCCTGACAAGGAAACAAATGGTGACTTCATTAACACAAACACTCAAAAGCACATAGAAACCAAGAAATAAATGACTAAGCTCAGGCATAAAGATTTCTATACATCTCACACGGTCACAAGACATTCTTAAGCCAAACAAGTCAAAACAAAAAAACCCCCACAATTGCTCCATTAACCACACCCCCCAACCTAGACACAGGCTCTCAGACCCTCCCACCATACTCACCTATGTCCTCGCTGGCAAACCTCACGAGCCTCCTTGCCACATAGAGCGGGTCCTCTCCTCCCTCGAGCATGCGAGCCAGCCAGTAGAGGGAGGCATTCTGGTCAGAGCCCCTCATAGACTTGTGCAGGGCAGAGATGCAGTTGTAATGCTCCTCTCCTGACACCAGAAAGAGCACCACTCACACAAAGTTCACAGGAGGGACGCCAAGCCATATCAGTGTCTCCACCAGCTGACTTCCAGGAGGCCTGTACTGATGAAGGCCCTAGAAAGCTGAGGATAGTGGGGTGTGGCAGCTGGCCTCAACTGTACTCAGCAGGAGAATGCAAATGCCATTTGTGCAGAATCCTGGGACATGACCAGAGCAGATCTCTGTGGGGCTGGGGTGCTGTTTAGTAACCCAGTTCCATTCAGAGGAAGAGGATGCTGCTGGAAAAACCCTGCAGCTGTCCACATCAGGTGCAAATACAAACATGGGGGATGGGAAGGAGACATTCACTTCATATTTGCCAGGGACAAGAGTGGGGGTGGAGTGGGTCTCATGTTCTGGTTCCATCCTGTGTCCCCACTGTCTATTTGAGGAAAATCGACTATGGGCTCAGTCTAGCCATTAGGATGGAGAGTCAAGTGGCAAGGGCAGCTGTTACAGACCATTTGTTCTTCAGTGTCATTTCCAGCTGCCTTTCTGATATCTGAAGCTTGTGGTCATTTAAACCTCCCTCTGACAGCCTCGGTGTGGATACATCTACATGGCGGATCCCAGAGGGACTGACACATGAACCACTGGCTCTCACCCCAAAAGTGCTGTAGCCCACTCTCTCTCACCACCTGTTCTTACCCCAATTTTCACCCTAGATTCACATAGAAACAAATCCGTGAAATATGCTTTAGAAAAGACATATACTTAAGGGCAAAAAACCACAGCTAAACAATTTCCAGGAAATAAACAGTGGCATCTACACACATCTCACTATTCTCTGACCATCCTCTCTTACTGAAGTTCAAGGAGAGGACACCGTCTCCTCAGAAAGCAAAGGATGTTATTGCTATGAGTAGCAGTCCTCCCAGAGAAGCACCTGGTCTGTGCTTGTCATAAGCCAATACCAACAATAAGACTGTGCTGCTAGGCACAGTACTTGGGTCTCAGTAACAAACCAGGGACTTTTGGTTTCCAAGGAGAACTGGGGCAGATGAATGGGGTCAGCCCAGCTACCGAACTTCTGAGGAAAAATTGAGTGTCCCCTGTCCTAGGCCCTCCCTACTGAAGTCAATGCTAAGGACATTGGCTGAAAACCTGTCCTGGATGAAATCCACATGATCTGCCTACTCCACCCCTTCACCCTGCTGGCCTGGGTACCCTGACTGTGCTTTGCTCCTTTGCAAAGTGGCAGGGCTAGAAAGGAGGGCTGAGAAGCCCACGCTTGGCTAAATTCACCAGGATGGAGGGATGGAAGGAACTACCTCTAGGTCACTTTCTGTCAAATTTAAACTCCTCTGACATGGGTTACTCACCTCTTCCCACCTTCACTGGAGTCAATGTGAGAAGGCAATACCACCAGTATGGTGGGCAAGAACATGGGCTCTAGGGCCAGGCAGCCTGGGCATGACCCAAACTTACTAGCCATGTGGCCATGAGTAAGTTCCTGATTCTTACTGTGCCTTAGGTTTCTCATCTGTAAAATGGGGATAATAAGACCACCCACGTCACATGGTTGTATTAAATAAATACATGCCTAGCAGAGTGCAAGGACTACAGAAACATTATATCCTATCAGTGACAGCTGATATTATTATCCTATGCTACCTTCCACTTTTGCTTTTATTATATACTGCTTTATAGAACCCTGATGTCAATGCATGGCAGAAAATTAGTTCACATTTGGAAATATCTTTACTCTAATGCAGAAACATATGAACTAGTTACTGGATCCCACTAGTGGGTAACTATGTACAAGTTGACATCAAAAAACAAAAACTCTGGGGGTGAGTCTTTGTCTCACTAGAGTTATAAAAAGGCCCAAGAGTATGAGCTAATAGGTTTCCAGGGCAATGCTCCTACCATCCCTACTTATGGAATAAAGCTTGCAAGAGAAACTTTCTCCAGGATGGGAATGATATTTATAAGAATCTGTAGATAATACTGTGGGGCAGGCGTGTTACAGTATGATGGGGGTATGTGAGCACACTAATATCAGGCAGATGTGCAGAATGTGGGGTTCTCAAGGTTGTGGCACGTGGTGATCTCCACTGCTCCTCAGCTCAGAGTTAGAAACAAAATGATCCCACTGGACATAGTTACCCTTGATGTAATGTGGGGCACAAGAAGAGGAAGTCCTAGGATTGAACCCCTATAAGATCTATTCTGCAAGTGTGTGTATGAGGGGCAACCCCTCAGGAACATGCTCGAACGGTAAAACCAGTAACTGTGGTGGAGCTGATGTGGAGGCAAGACGTGGGAAAGACACAATCTTGGGAGTCAATCTGACCTGGATTTAAGGATCAGTTTTTACCAGCTGCTTTGTAAACCTAGTCAAGTTTTGTTATCTATAAGTAGGGGTAATATTAATAGCTACCTCCTAAGGCTATTTTGAGAATTAAAAAAAGAAAACATCTATAAAATACCCAATGACTGAGTGTTAGTGAATGTCTCGTTACATAGATTTCAACTGGCAGTCTGATAAAATGTCAAAGAATGGTCCAGTAGGTCCAGTCAAAACAAAGCATCTCCTTTGGGATATCTATAAGGAGGGAGAAAGACCACTGAAGCTAAAGACCCCCAGAAACAATACAGCACAGGGGAATCTTTTACCTCTTAACATTTCTATTTTGTTTATATCTCCAACTTTTGTTTTTGCTCAAAAGTAAAGTAGGGCTCTACATCTAGAATGTTTTGCTTTTTAGACTTTTCAAGCACTCATGACACTCATGAGCACAAGGGAGAGCTGGCTATCTGAGAAGGACCCTGCTAAGAGACACATCCCCATCAGGACGTAGACAGGACTGTTCGTTCCATGTGTCTAAGTGTCCTTAGAACTAGTTAACATCCTGGCTACCATCAGCTGAGGTACACTAAGGCCAAACAACTTCAGTCATTGTCCCAAGGACATGCAATGAACATGCTCACTCACGAAGAGGCAGAGTCTGGCACCAGAGTCACTCTGAAGTCCCTCCTACCCATTCTCTAACCAGTAAGGACTCTCCATCATCACATGGCACAGCCCATGTGAGGTCTGTAACGTTCAATCTATCCACTTCCTTTTCTGGCAGAGCTTTTAAAAGTGTGTAAATCCTATTCCACAGTTACTGCACTATGTCTCCATTTAGAACCACACAAACACTCAAGCACCAGAAGTCTAGCCAAATCTACAGTCTGCTATCTTCATCTCTTATTTCTTTTATAAAAAATGCAAATGTACTGTGCTAATGACATTTAATATGTCAGGTCATGGATTTAATAGGAGCTGGTATCAAATCTGATATCTGTAAATGTAGTTTTACACAGATAAGTGCACACTGCAAAATTAAATTTTTTTAAAAAGCTGTAACAAAATAAAAGCATCAAAATTTGTGAAAGCTTAATTTTTAGTTTAAACTCTAGAAACTAAGGATTTTAACTCTCAATAAGTCATTTATTACAAAAGTTCTCATTACTTACTGCCACTGTAAATGATCACAAGACTTATTAACTGTCAACTGAATACATGGGCTTTCAAAAAGGGCTTGTGCTCTACAAGGCACTACCCCAGAGGGTCATGGGAAAGTATGTAACTACCTTGTAAGATGAATGTCAAGCCTGTAATTTCCTACCCCCAACTCCTCTCAATTCTTGTCAGGAAAGCTTCTGCTTTATGCTTCTCTGTAGAACGGTCAGCCCTGTGTAGGAGGTTTAATTCTATTAACAAGACAGAGATTCACCTGAGAATCACAGGCATGCTTTGGACCCAGCTCAAGTCAGACATCTGGAAATAAGAATGTGTGCACACATTTATTTCCATGCAGTTTCACTCTTTCCACATTTCAATTACTTACCTGCTCGGTCATATAAGATGTGGGAGCGCTGAAGGCCTTCCTTCACATCGTTCTCAGTGATCAGAACTCTACTGGGAGAATACGTCTGCCCGCTCTTCTTACAGAACATCTTCCTAGAGCTCAACCTGGCCAGCACTGCCAGCTGCAGTCCGTTCAATCCAGTTCGGGCATCCCCATCACTGAGGTAAGCCAGAGTGTCTACCGCTTTATCCTCTATGAACACAGAGGGCCTGAAACACAACCAGTGTTAGTTAGTCACTATCACACTCAGGTCACACAGCTCTCATTCTGCAGCATGTCTTACTGAACTCATACTCCTCAGCAAGATCACAGGAAAGAGTTCAAGGCTTTTGCCCCTATTCTGAACTCACGTTGTTAATGTGGTTAAGCATAATCAAGACTAAGAACTGACTAGATTTTGTAAGTCTGGCAACACACTGTATCTCATGAGTCACAAGGGCATCTCACTGTATAAGTTCATATATATAAGCTTGTGTAAAGCAGGCACTGAATGTCCTGGAAAGTCACTGATGACACATGGTCTCTTTGGTTCTACTCTACAGAACAGTGAAAACTTTATTTGAAATGCTAGCACCTCATTGTAGTGCATGGAAAATATGCTTTAAAGGCAGTCCACATCCTGATGAGATAGGTGTGCTTTCTACACTGGGAAGAGACAGTACCACATAAGAGTATTAGCTCTGAAAGGCTCCAGGTCATGCAGTTCAATTCCCTCATTTTAGAAACAACAAACCAGCTCCCTAGTTACCCCAGGCAAAACATGACCTAGTCTGGAATACTGGCCTGGGGCATCAATGGGAACTGTAGTAGGTTGTTTCATAGTGGGTATTAACCACAGATGGTTGGCACAAGGTAGCAGAGAGGTCACTAGCCTAGAAATCCATCAGAAGATGCAGCCAGAACTTAGCCATGAAACCTTGGGTAGGTACCTAACCTCTCTCCAAATATCAGGACTAAAATTTATAGTAACTTCTAAATTTGGCTGGGCTCGGTGGCTCAGCCTGTAATCCTGTGCTTTGGGAGGCTGAGGTGAGTGGATTGCCTGAGCCCGGGGGTTCGAGACCCACCTGGGCAACTTGGAGAGACCTCATCTCTATAATAAATAAAAAAATCAGCCGGGTGTGGTAGCGCATGCCTATAATTCCAGCTACTCGGAAGGCTGAGGCAGAAGGATCGCTGGAGCCCAGCTGGTCGAGGCTGCAGTGGCCGGGAGCGGCTACTGCACTCCAGCCTGGGCGACAGAGTGAGACTCCAACTCATAAAAAAAAAAAAAATTTCTAAATTTGGATTTTCATAAAGAGCTAACTAGTTTTGAAATCTGATTCAGCAAAATGTTCTGTTCCTAGTCTAGGAAGACAAGATATCTAACAGATGTCTGACTTGAGCTGGGTCCAAAGCATGCCTGTGATTCTCAGGTGAATCTCTGTCTTGTTAATAGAATTAAACCTCCTACACAGGGCTGACCGTTCTACAGAGAAGCATAAAGCAGAAGCTTTCCTGACAAGAACTGAGAGGAGTTGGGGGTAGGAAATTACAGGCTTGACATTCATCTTACAAGGTACTTAGATACTTTCCCATGACCCTCTGCGGTAGTGCCTTGTAGAACACAAGCAGTGGGACTGCTAGCAGCATATCTGCTAAGCCAAAAATAAATTTTCCATCTTACAGTTTACCCATGTCATTATCCACCCTTAGGTGAAAATATAATAAGTCGATTACAAATCCATTAGGACTGTCCAAATCAGGTACTTGAAAAACAACACACAGGCACCAACTGGGCTGAGGGCCGGGAGTCTTCTGAAGGGGGACCCAGCTTGTCAGCTGGGGTCAACCAGAATTCCTCACAGTACACCCATCCACACTGCTTCACTTCATGCATAACTTGAATGACATCAATTTGCATTTCACTACTGGAAGATTTGTTTCTCCCGTCCTAAAGACAGCCTCCTCTCATTCTTTCATTTACCAAAGCCAAGATTTCCAGTTGTTCATTGTGGGCATCTCATCACACACACGACACCTGGCTAGCCTTGGCTTTATAACCAACTACTGTATCTTCAGTCTCACGCCTGGGCCCCAGAGTCATGGGTACAGTCTTGGGACCCATATTCCTTCCTCTTGATGGCAGTATCCTCTCAGCAGAGACCTCACCATAACACTCAAACACACCCACCAACGCCACCTCACTGGCACTCTATAAAGTCTGCAGACCATGTCTCAACCAGAATTGTTTAGCAGATATTCTGGAAAACAACTTCACAGAAAATGATAGAACACATACCAAAGAAAACATATTTGGGAGGGATCAGCATTAGAGGGGTGCACATGACATTTGAGAGGGAAGGGCACATTGCTGGCTCAGTTATAGCACAATACCTGTGGGGGGAGGAGGAACCAGAATTGACTGGGCATCTCACTTCTGCCTCAGAACTAATAAAAGCACAATGCCTCCTATTTCCTTGCAAAGCTTCCTAGCAACAGAAAGCCTGCAGGACAAACTGAGGGAAGAAAAGGAGTAAAAGCAGAAGCTCTAATTAATTCTATCTGAACCGTCTTGTATCCTGAACCATGAGTTGGGTTATTTGTTGATTACATTCATTATCTCTCCATCCCTCCTGAATGGGGGGGCACCTCAGGAATAGGAATCATGTTTTATTCTTTCTTTATATTTCCAGGGCCTGATATATAACAGGCATCCAATATTCACATGATGAATGGACTAACTTTAGTTTTCTCATAATCTCAGAAAGAAATATTTATTTTTCTGAAATTATATGAAACGTATAAAGAAAACCAAAAATATCCATTATCTCCACCACCTAGAGATAACAGCTACTGTCATTTGTTAAATTTCATTTATGATCCACTCAACTATGCAACCATCAATCTTACATCTAATTTTTTAAAACAAAATTGAGATCATATTGTGTATAGTTTCACATCCTTAATAATTAAATAGTTTGAAAACCCAGCTACTCAGACCTCTGAATATCGACTTCAATAGGTACATTAAAATTTAAAAAGACGCCGGGCTCGGTGGCTCAGCCTGTAATCCCGTGCGTTCGAGACCCACCTGGGCAACTTGGTGAGACCTCATTTCTACAATAAATCAAAAAAAATTAGCCGTGCGTGGTAGCGCATGCCTGTAGTTCCAGCTACTTGGAAGGCTGAGACGGAAGGATCGCCGGAGCCCAGCAGGTCAAGGCTGCGGTGGCCGCGAGCGGCCACTGCACTCCAGTCTGGGCGACAGAGTGAGACTCCAACTCAAAAAAAAAAAAAAAAAATTAAAAAGACAAAGGAGGAAAAGTCATCTACTGTTGGACTACATTAACATTAGTATTTTGGTATATATCCCTTTCCTACGAATTTCTCCTTTGTACACATGTAGAGGCATGAAGTACTTCTGGGACAGTCACAAGATGGGTAGCCTTATATACCCTGGTATTTACTTCTACACTGCTTCATTTCCGCTAGTCCTCATATAGTCAGGCAGCAGGCCTTGTTAATTAGGAGAGACGTCAACAAGCAGATTGTTCCACAGATTTGTAAACAGCAAGCTGAGAACAAGTCTTTTAAAATGGGTATTTTATGTGGTTGGAGAAATGAGTCCTTCCTTTGATTTTTAAACTCCTGACTAAAGTACAAGGGGTTATACTGTTCTGGTTTGGAGTCACAGGGAATGGGGATGCTGCCACAACAAAGTGGCACCAAAGCTCCCACTGCTCCCTTCTTCTTCCTCCCGTTGGGTATGATTCACATTCCAAACTTTACCCTCATCCAAAAGAAGAAAGTAATTCTAAGCCCAGAGGAATCTGTCAGCAACTCTGTTCAAGTAATGAAAGGAGGTTGACAATGACACTCACAATGGTCACACAAGAAAATTACAAAATGAAATTTGTACTGTTAAGGATTGTGCAGGGTAAAGGTTCTCTATTTATCACCCAACATATCTTGAACCTCATCTAAGTTCTAAAGCATAACAAAATAAGATGTACTAAAAAATACCTTGAGAAGCACCAAGAGAACTCATGCCAAAAATGATGAAGGGGTATTTACATTTATATTTGCAAACCCCCTCAGCAAACTGTAACCACTGCACAAAATATCTCAAAAGAGTGCTCATAGTCTAGAGAATTAACATTATTTTTAAATTTAAGCATAACCTTATAAAGTGTTTTGCATTTTAAAATAACCTTTCAAAGGCAGAGTATTATTAAATGAGGTAAAATTTACTCTGGGGATAGAGTACCCAAAATGTCATAGCAACCTACAAGAAAATAAGAAATAGATAGTAAATTAGGTTGGTACAATGCATTAAAAAACTGTTCCATAAGAGGGAACATTGGTGAAAACAAATGCATATTCCTAGTTAACAAGACCTAGAAAGAAAACACAGAGTGCCCAGCTTCTCCAACAGAAGAGCTTTGATCTTAACAGTGATTAAGGAAGCTCCCTCCTTCCCTTTTCTCCTCCAAAGGCCTGAATCCTGAAATCTGCACACTGGGTGATACTGGGATTTGGAGGATACTACTTAGATGGTTGGATGTTGAAGTTGGAGGAGTGAAGTAAGTTGATTTCATAGCCAAATAAGAGTATACGGCTTAGTTGAACTCTCCCTCTCTAAATTACAAACCAGACTCCAAGAATCTTTCACTAGGGAAAAGGAACATTTTATAGTCAGGGTAACAACTGTTGTACAGTGGTTCTTAAGAATATTCATCAGATTAGAAAACTTTCCTTAAATGTAGGTGTGTATACCTTACTACAGATTGACTGATGCTCAAATCTCAAGACAGATTCTGAGCACAGTTTTAAGCCACCCAGTTTGTGATACTTTGTTACAGCAGCCACAAGACACTTATCCAAGGTCTTTGAGATCTATGTTTCTGGTTGTTGATAATTTTATACATTACTTTAATGCACCCCTTTCCTTTATATTAAAATAGCTATATTAATGTGCTATAGTAACATTTAAAAATATATATTTTTTACATTTTTTTTAAAGAAAAACTATTTAAATCTATTTGATATCCACAATTCCTTCAGGTCAGTACCCTGTATTCTGGTGTTCTACTACCTTTCTTTCTGTTCGGTGGTAGAAAAAAATTATTTTAAACAATTTAAGCTTTTACAAAAAAAAAAAAGAACGAAAGAAAAAATCCACAGCTATGCTGTTTTGGGGCCATCTTGTTTGGGGCTACCCTTTTCAGATGATCGGAGGAGAGCACCAGACTCCAGGGTTATGCCACCAAACCTTGCCCTGGGACAGATGTCACTTTCCTTCAGCCAACTCTTGAATTTGACCTTGCTAGATAGTCAGAGGGTAATCACAGCTTCTCATATTACCCTTTTCTTCTCCATAGACTTACGTACTCTATCTGCTCCACAAACCTGATTCTCTAGGGGTATTTTTGAGTATTATGCATCTTATAATCTAGGAATCCACAATTCTTCAAAGCAAGTAGTGCAGATGATTCACTGCTAGCTTACTTTTTCATTTGCAGCAGCACAAGCTCATTCATCACACCACGGACCAGATTTTTTTCCCTGGCCTCCATCGCACAAACAGCATGCTTCACTGTTTGTACCATGTGACCAAAATGCCTTTAGAGAGCAAAATACTTGAAATCTGTTCATTAGTCATACAAGTCAAAGGAACTTGGCATAGATAATGAACTTTCTGTAGAACAGTCTAAGCAGCAGCTTGATTATTTCCAAATCCAGTACCTCTGCTTACCTCCTTTGTGCATAGCCTTCAACAGTCTAAAATTTCTCTGTGAACATTCTAGTTGCTATCTAGGGCCCGAGAACATGACACAAGAATACAAATGCATACTCAGAGATTCTCAGAGAGAGAAAGTAACTAGTTGGGTTTAAAAGTCTTTCCTTCCAGCTACATTAGTGTAATTAAATCTGATTTATATGCACAAGGATATATATATAGCTGTCAGTAGAAATTTGAAAGTAAAATTTTACCTAAAATTACTAGAAGATAGCACAATCCACTCTTAATTATCCATGACAATTGGGGTGACAGGTACTTCTATTAAGAAATCACTTATAGAGTTCTTCCTGTGGCTTGCGGTATCTCCCAATGTCTTGTTAGAATTACTAACAAGAAGACTCATTAATGAATCCAAGCTTAGTATTCATTAATTTCACTCTGCTTGATGATGAAAAAGACAATAGTATTAAAGAAAAAGGCTCATGATTCCTGGGCATCTATCCCTTATGCTGGACTACACACACACACACACACACACACATTCAACTACTTCTCTCATACTGAAAGCTAGGATTTATTCATTTACTAACCATTTACAAAGCATATACGTGCTATGAACTGTGTTTTTAACACAGGGATTTATGAGTGTGTGCTCAGAGTTTTGTAACAGGTAAGCTATACAAGTCACATATACCTTATCTGAGATGCTTGGGACCAGAAGTGTTCTGGTTTTCAGGTTTGGGATTTTTTCAGTTGTGGAATACTTGCATTATATACTTACCAGTTGAGCAACCTGAATCCAGAAATCTAAAATGCCCCAAAGAGCACCTCCTCTAAGCATCACATGGGTGCTCAAAAAGTTTCAGATTTTGGAGTATTTTGGATTTGGGATGCTCAACTTGTACTAGATACAAGGCCCTGGAAGTAGTCCCCTTAGACCTT
This sequence comes from Tarsius wallacei, assembly GCA_963574415.1. Taxonomy (NCBI): domain Eukaryota; kingdom Metazoa; phylum Chordata; class Mammalia; order Primates; family Tarsiidae; genus Tarsius; species Tarsius wallacei. The sequence continues at coordinate 4,283 of CAUYQG010214169.1, read as the reverse complement.
GACAACACCCACAAAGGGCTGAGTATGAGTACATCTGGATGATACCAGCAGGTTCCATACTTCACTTCTAGTCACTGTTCTAGTGGCTATCCCATCACATTTATACTCCAAAATGAAGTAACTCTTGTTCTACTCAGTGGTTTGTGCATGGGCCACAGGGGTCTCAAGGCTTTCATGAGGCATAGCAGAATTCTTCCTACATCTGAGGCAGAGCAAATGGGAGAAGCCAGACACATAGGGAGAGACTGCTGAAATCTAATCCCTGAACCTAAAACTATGCCTTGTACTTTAATCCTTGCAGAAAAGTGGCTCCAGAAGTTGGTCTCAGGGCAGGCACAAGCAGCTGCTAAGACCACAGGAGGAGGAGGCCGCAACAGTCTCTCCTGAGACCAGATTATGTTTCATTTTGGGATTTCAGCCAACACATAGACAAGTGACATCTGAAGAAATGTGTTCTAATAAATAAAAAAAAAAGAAAAGCCTCTGACCCAAGAAATAAAATGATTACCCATGATATATATCCTGGGCATAAATGAACTCATGTGGCACTCAAGATGCAGAAACAGATCACCAAAAGGATAGAGACAGCCTTTGTCATTTTCAGTTAAAATTCCTTTACTTTCATAGAACTGAGACTGACTTTTCAAGTATGCAAAAAGGTTTGTAATTTTATGGTTACAAGTTGCATTAATTTTTACTTAATATTTTTAAAAGATTAGTAAACTACAAGAAAACAAATTGAAATGTGAGTACTTTCAAATTTCAAAATCTCAGAAGATTTATAAGTTAAGTCTAGGACATATATATCTATGTATTTGCTCCTTTCAATGAGGGACATAAAGCCTCTATAATAATCAAAAGGTTTCTCATAGTCTTCCAAACTTTTATAAAAACACGCCAGGAAAAAAACTCTAAGCAAAAAAGTAAATGCCCAAGAATGAAAATAACAAAACATTACGTTTGAAGAATTATAGACACACCCATTAAAGGCTAGACAACACCTTAAAAGTTTGCAGAGATGGCTTTTTTGGTAAAATTGAGCACTTCCCTCTTCTTTTATTTTCACTGTTAGTAGATCAACATTTCTTCTCTGTCCCCACCCTCCCCTTACTGATGTCCATCCTTTTCTGGCCCCCTGCCAGTAGATTCTCTGGGAGGTCTGTGCCCCCAGGTTGCTGCACAGTCAACTTACTCTGAGCTGCTGTTGCTGCTGTGGCTCAGCGGGTCAGTGGGACGGCTAGAATCTAGGACGTGGATTCCCAGAGAGTTGATCGCGCGCATTAAAATAGTCACCATCGCCTCTACTGGAAGCTTCTCAAGAACAATCACTCGACAGCGGCTCAGAAGAGCAGCGTTGACCTGGAAGGAAGGGTTTTCTGTGGTTGCCCCGATCAGAGTGATCGTCCCACATTCCACGTGAGGAAGAAAAGTGTCCTAATCATGGGAGGAAAACAGAAGAAAGTGATTCCAGTCAACAGTCATGTACAGAATCCTACGTAAGTTGGCTACCCATTCCTTTCTTTTCCTCATATTTATCTTTACAGTTCAGGAGTAGCAGCTTTATATTTACTGACTATACAACACTTAGGAGAATACAATTCTTGGTTTTTTAAGTTTAAAACACATCTTCTGGAATGTCAGATCTAAGCCTAATCTCTTGTTGGTAGGCTAATAGCTCTAAGTAGAATTCCAGTTTAGTTTCAACATAAAATATGACTTTACTTATAAAAGTATCTTCTACCCAAGGCTGAACTGGTATACAGCCAATATATAGCAGCTATGTATAGAAGAGTAAGAATATACAAAAACATTAATTAAACAACATTTCCAGAATCCTCTTCCACTGCAAATATTCAATCATACTGTTACTCTGCCTGACAAACTTGGTGAATATGTAACTACCGGAGATGCTGTCTTATGAGTAAGAAATACTAAGATGAGTCAATGGTCCAATATGAAACCTAGAATGCTATCATCCAGTCAGACTCTAAAGGGTCTATTTATTTAAAAAAATTAAAACGAAGAAAAAAAAACTTAGAGTTTTGTGAATTATTTTTATCAAAGAAAAAACGCCTAAGAAAATTCAAATGTCTATTTAGAAAAAAAATCCCAAAGTGGCCTTGTTTATAAAAGTAAATTGTGTCCTTTTACTTTTATTTCAGAAAACCATTCAAATGAATAGTAAAATTAGATCTTGTAATATTTACGATGACAAGAATCTGAAATTACAGAAAATATATTTAATTTTGAAAATAAAAAGTAATAATTTATAAGGGAGAAACAAACTATTAAGATAATAACCTTAAAATCATTACTGTTTACAATGACTCCTAATATTTAGATTAAAAATTTCTAAAAATTGGAAACTTGATCCAAAGCTGCTTTTCTGATATACATAACCCAGGGATATACCAACCATTTCATTTATCAGATAGAAACAGCATTTTCTTGTCACCAAACACACTAAGAAAAAGTGTGGGAAAATAGGCTTGAAGGAGATGGGTTGTCAATAACGTCAATTACTGACAATTCCTTGTAAATAATGTTACTAATAATAACAGTCCATAACATTTGTACAGCACATTATACTTTTCAAAGTGATCTCATATATTTTATATTCTATTTAACATCCACAATGACCAAAAGATTGAAGGAAATTAATATACCTGCTGAGATTTATTGAACCGATGAATCTCATCAATAAAAAGGATGGTTTTCCTTTTAAAAAAGCTCTTTTCGTTTTGAGCTTGCTTTATGACATCTCGCACATCATTTGTCTTGGCATTTGTTGCAGACAATGTCACAAACCTTATGCTATGTTTCTTGCTGTTGTTGGCTATTATGTGAGCCAGAGTGGTCTAGAAAAGATGATACACATACAGTTTGAAAAGCTGATCAGACAGAGAGAGCAGCACCCTTGGATACTACTCCAAGCGGCATCAGCACCATTTACCAAGCAGCATGAACTCTGAAGAATGCTTAACACCATAGATACAATCTAAAATATCACAGCACATTAAAAAAAAATCTAACATTACAAGTAAAACAGGAAAGTAGCTGAATTTTAGGCTAATCCTGAACTTTTCTCCTCTTTCCCTAACCACCTCTGATTCCCTTCTTGAGGATTCTAATCTTTGGAATCTCAGTAAAAAGCGGCTGTCTTGATTTAGCAGAGCTAGGGTGACAGTTGTGATCTCTCACCAAAGAGAAGAGAAAATTCCCCCTCCTCCAGCCAAGATAGCATTGCTGCTGAAAGACCTGTTTACAGAACCACAGCTCCAACTGGAAGCTCAGCAGGGTAGCTGATAAAAGGAGTGAAGGAGCCTTTGAGTTGAAGCCAACAATGACCTAGCATTGAGATGACTGCATGTCCACTCTGGTAGAAAATGAACAGCAGCACTTTGGTTATGTTTGCACTTAACAGAAAACTAAGGAGACCCAAGGAAAGCACTGTTCAGTACCTGATTATTTAATGGGCGCTTGATAAATATGCACCTGCTGTAACTAATACTGTTGTTGGCACTATAGTAAGGATGAGAATAAAGAAAAAGTGAAGACTTTTAATGAGAGAGACAAATTTGCACCAGAATGGAAAAGTGGCACTTTATTTTCTAAAAGCTGGATAGCACCATTAGATAAAGAAACTGCTTCTTTACCAAGTCCCAGCCCACTCACCTTTTGGAATCAGGCTCCCATGTAACATATACTTAGGATTGCAACTGATCACCAACCATCTCACTGAGCAGCTCGGACTCCTAAATCTCTTGCCCAGCACCTGGTGGGCACTCATCTCCCTTTTTTCTTGCTGTCTGGGGCCATCAACTATTCTCACGATCTTTTGTAAAGACTTCACAGACAATTTCTAGGCGTGATACTGCTCAATCCCCCAAATGAGGTAACAACGAAATCCACAGAGACAGATGTCAACAACTCCACCACCAATAATAAAATGTTATTTGGGAAGATCTGGTTTATTCCTGGCTAAAAAAGTATGAGTGCAAGCAAGAAGGCACAAAAAAAGCAAGATACATTCCAGGGGCTGGAGGAAAGAGAGGTGTGGTTAAGTTGCTGGAGATGAAGTTGGAAAAAAAAATAGGAGAAAAATCATAAAAGTCTTTGTGTATGAAAGAATCTGAATCTTTTTTTTTTGAGTTGGAGTCTCACTCCGTCGCCCAGACTGGAGTGCAGTGGCCGCTCCCAGTCACCACAGCCCCCACCTGCTGGGCTCCAGCAATCCTTCCGCCTCAGCCTTCCAAGTAGCTGGAACCACAGGCGTGCGCTAC
>CAUYQG010214164.1:0-17472 GCA_963574415.1 Tarsius wallacei | reverse complement strand
AACAGTATAATCAGAGAAACAGCAGAAGAATGAGAAGAGTTGCATTTAATAAATCAGGGTATGCCGGGCATGGTAGCGCACGCCTGTAGTTCCAGCTACTTGGAAGGCTGAGGCGGAAGGATCGCCGGAGCCCAGCAGGTCAGAGGCTGCGGTGGCCAGGAGCGGCCACTGCATTCCAGTCTAGGTGATGGAGTGAGACTCCAACTCAAAAAAACCAAACCAAGCCAAAAACAAAAACAAAAAACTCAGTTGGAATAAGCTAGTTTGCAGGAGGGTTTTTGTTTGGGAGCTGAGGGTAGAAGAGGTTTGGAACGCAGATGACTGAAGAGAAAGATGGAGAAGTGGGTGCCTACCCTGGTGTTCCACAGGGATCTTTGGGACAGAATGGTTCCAGACAGATTTTGAAGGAATACTGAAATCACAGGCACAAGAGGTAAGTCACAGGCAGGTCTCTTATTTGACAAGTGTGACATAGGGTGGAGAGGTGGGGACTCTCACCTCTGGCCTCAATACAGCATCGCTTTGTAGTCTGAAGGTCTCTGCAAAGCAAAAGCAGAGACACTGAGGCCTGGCAAGAGATTGAAAATGCCTACCAGACAGGATAAGGCATTGTGGGAAGTGACTGAGAATGCTTATAGGATGCCACTCAGGAGGCATCAGAAATCAGAGTAACACCACAGAGGAGGCTGAGGCTTGTATAAAGGGTTGGGGGTAGACCTAGGCAAACTTGATTATTGTGTTGGGTGGGTGGGTGGGCAGGGTACAGAGAAAAATGGAGCACAGATTTGTGGGCTGTAGGACATCAGAGAAATTATGAATTATGTCCTAAACAAAACACAGTAAAACAAAAATGACAGTTCCTATACATTCTCGGTGATCATAACACTGAAAATATTAGATTCTCAGAGGAAGGAAGTTCATAACATTAATTTCTTATATGTGGCCTCATAGGGAGACACAGATTTATAGTTCTGCAGTGGTTTTCAAGTCGAATTGCTTCTAGTACCAGCAGAAGCTGATTAGGCAGGGCTCTAGGCTTCCTGCCTACTTCCACCAAAGCAGCTCTGCTCTTCAAAAGCTCTTATATTTTAGCTTTTATTTAGAAAAAAAGGGTTCCACTGCTGGTGGGGGGGGTGTATTATTTCACATCCTACCATTATTTGTTCCTTTTGCCTATTCAGTTCTTACTATTCAGAGGCACAACTTCTATGCTCCTCCTAACCACCATTTTTGTGGTTTCTGTGGTCTCACAGTGAGTGCAGAGGCCAGAGGCAAGCACATGTGAAATTTATTATGGCTAGAATTCATTTATGCCCTTTATTGCCAACTGAGCTCCCAAGTATGGTTGCCAGAAAATTCCAAAGAAACCACTAGACAGAAAGAAGCCATATGTTTTTAAGAGGGTAGATTTTTAATATACTACAAGCTGAAGTAGTTAAATGTTCTATCCTGTGCAAATGGAGTGACGGTGACCCATAGTCATTTACTTCATCATATTTAAAAGTAAAGCCTATCGCAAAATAAAAGGTTGTTGTAATTGGCTAATTTATCAGGCACCACTTAAATATATACACTGTTTGCCCTTTTAAGTTTCAAAAACCAAGGCCAGCCAAATGGAACTGACCACAGGCTGACATATCTGTAAAGGAAGCTGACCTCCTTCAGAAGCCAAAATAAACCAAAATTTCTCACTCTACAGTACAGGAACAGATCTTTGAAAGTTTGCCAGATTTATGTGGAAAGATTATATAAAGTAAACAGATTTTTGTCTTCCCAAGGTGCCCTCTTTTCCACTCTATAATTATTATGAATGGAAATAAGAAGAAATGTTTCTAAAAATATCAGCATATATTAAACATTTTAAATGTATTACCTACTCCAAAAAGTCATAAAGCTCTGTTTCAATATAAGTTCAGAAAAATAAATACAACCTTTTAAAAAAAAGTTCAGCTTTATTTCCTCTCAGGTTCCTTCCTTGATTTTTGAAAAACAACAAGTGAATAAGCAAAGAGGAAAAAGTCAAAAGCTGTAATTTTCCATATGAAACTATAAGGGAAACTTAGCTGCTTTGGTTTTTTGAAAAACGAAACAAAGAAAATATTTTTTAAAACATCAGCTGCCTTGATTTTTTTATAATGAGACAAAAAAAGTGTTTTTTAAAACATCATGTGTAGCCGGGCTCGGTGGCTCAGCCTGTAATCCCATGCCTTGGGAGGCTGAGGTGAGTGGATTGCCTGAGCCCGCGGATTCGAGACCCGCCTGGGCAACTTGGCAAGACCTCATCTCTACAATAAATCAAAAAATTAGCCAGGCGTGGTAGCGCACGCCTGTAGTTCCAGCTACTTGGAAGGCTGAGGCGGAAGATTGCTGGAGCCCAGCAGGTCGAGGCTGCGGTGGCCGGGGGCGGCCACTGCACTCCAGTCTGGGTGATGGAGTGAGACTCTAACTCAAAAAAAAAAAAAAAAATCATGTGTTTGTGTATTTTGTTTTCCTTTTGCTTTGAGAGGGATAGTGAGATCAACAGGCAAAATGAAAACAACTGAAATTCTATTTCCAGTTTTGTTACATTATTATAATGATATACAATGGTAACCCAATCTATGTCTGTCAGGAATTGTTGTATTTCATTGGGAAGCCTTGAAGCTATTTGTACTTGTCAACTCACACCCATTTCTTGGACTGTCCGGGTAAGTTCAAATGTTCCTGCATTACATCAACACTGAGGAAAAAAAATCTGTATGTGATGTACATGAATGTGTATGTGTTATGTAATATAAAAACAGGCCAAACAATTAACATACCAACAAGTAAGTAAAGAAACAAAGTAAAACATAAATAACAAATAATAAAAAAAACAAGGCAGAGGGCCTAAACTCAAAAAAGATAGTAAGACGAGCACATGATGACACTTTAATTTTCATTACTTCTTTAAATTATTATTGCTCTGTCCACTCGGGCTGCTCTGTGTCAATATGCAAAAGGACCAATTATTACTTAAGATCTTTGGCACATTAAATGGAAGGAACAACATTTAAAACAATCACTTCAAATCAATTTCAGACAAATAGAAGTCACCTCAACTAACCACACACCCCTGGTTAAGTCAGGGTCCAGGTAAGATGCAGATGGTTCTCAATGAAGGTGATTGGAGAAGCAAGGTCAGTAAGGACAGAGCCTGGAGAAATCAAGGAGAAAGAGTTCAGGACCTTGGCCAGAGGCAGTGGGGAACAATCACTACCTGCAGGCTAGATGGAGTGAGCCAGTGGCTTCCAGAGGGAGGCCACCAGATGGAGGCTGTCACTTTCACCAGAGGCGTATGGTCAACACAGGGCAAGGCAGCATGGAGGCACCCAGGGGAGCAGATACCCTGACCTTGCCCTTCTCTCATCCTTAATGCCTTTTCTCAATGTAACATAAAGTAACCAAAAAGTGAGACGTTATTTCTTCAAAATACAGTTTTTCCTGAAAAATGATAATAAAGTGAAAAGCTAAGATGGACAATCTTAGTAAACCTAGACAGATTCTGAAACTGAAACACATGCACTTTAAATTTAATAAGCTTAGACTGAAAATCTATAGTTTTTTTGAGACCTATATCACATTCGCTTAAATAACATATACCAAATAGAACAAAAAAATCTAATGAATGAAAGCTTTAACTGGTAGAGACTAGTCTGTATCAAGTAGTAGGGCAAACTATAGTCTGATTATTGTCCTGAATGGATTCCAGGTGACTTTCTTCATTTCAATGATTAGATCTATTAAACAGCTCTAAATGACTGTGCTTCTTTTTATGTTATAGAGAGGTTATTGAATGCAAATCAAACCGAGTTTTGATCAGCTGAGATAATGATGCCAGCATATATTTGCAGATTAGGGCTCCCTTAGTCAGGTAAGATTTGGACTAGGTAATGTTGGAAGCTCCTCATGAGTCTGAATATTTGAGATTCAGATTCAAGTGCTCTAGAAACAGAGAGAGTTAAAAAACCTATGACTCTGAAATTATTCAGCTTTTAATTTGAACCAATTTGTATTAAGATGTGTTGAAAGAGAAACACCATGGTCTTTAGAGTATTCTGCATAATTGACACGTATCAATGGGGCAAATAATATGTGCCCAACCCTGTTATTGCCCAAACAAAACACTATATGCAATAGAGCTTTGCACACTGGGAATTACTTCCTGGATGCTAGCTGCTATTAGTTTTTTGATTTATGAAGTGTCTATTTAAATGCTTTCTTTTTCTTAAGGGTAGCATGCAGATGAAGATTCTCTTTAAAAATGTATCTTATTGGAGAACAAATTATTACTGTTTAAATATGAAAATGTAGATGATAATGCTCTGAAAAAAATATCAAAAATTTAAAAATCACCTTAAAAGAGAGAAACCCCAGTAAAAATGTCATGAAATGAATGCTGTGTGTTATTTACCCAGTATGAATTACACAGAAGAGCAAATTCTTCTGTGGCATTTTTATCACCTTAACATGTCTATTGTTAAAAAGTAATTCCATCCAGGTAGCCTTCTCTGGTTGACTTCATAATTTTCATAATTTTTAAAATTATGCCTGAGTGCATTTGTTACATTCTAAATATTGTAATCTGGAACCACTGGTGTTCTAATGTCTCTCTAACACCTACATTTGTTCTATTTTCTGAAACAACACTCAATCCCTAAAGAAACTTGTTATTTAGAAGATACAATTAGAGAATATCACATCCAGGATTAGGTTAGGAGGCAAATTATTTCATTTAATATGACAGAAATCAAACAGTAGTCATTTTACCTTCATATTTATAGCACATCCCAAGTATGTTGAATGTGTGATAGGGATTGATTATAGGAAAAATGCAAAACAACAAACATTTCAAATTTCAGAAAAGATGCCTATTTACTTAACTAATTTAGAGATATCCATGTATTTACTATGCATTTATTGCTTACTGCACTTTCTGTGCAAACTAGAACTAAAATGGTAGTTGAAAATAATTGAATACAGAGCACATAGCATTTCATGGAATCTCCTGGGTACCATTCTGTAATTTTGCTTTAAGAAAATATCAGCATCTTCAAATGAGCACTAGTTTTTTTAAATTTTCAATATTTAAATACACAAGCTTTTGGGGGAATATTTTTGTTCACTGGTCTATAATAGCCTATCATAATTCAGTGAAGGAAATTTCAGCTAATTCATCCTTTTTTCCAAATTGTTTAATATGGACCAGTATTTCAAGATAGCTCTTTATCAGTGTAGGTCTCAAAACATAAACTTCATTTTGCATAATGCAGCAGAGATTAAAATAGTTGGAAACTATTTAACTTAAATAGCTTTGTTGCCTATCAGCAATGATATTCAAAGGCAGCTCTCCAGGCCTAGGATGACTCATACAACACTAGTCTGATCTGACTGATGCGTTATTAGTCATGCCTCCATCAACACAAAGGTATTGAGATGCTACCTTTTCTTTGTCTAATACAAAATAGACATATCCGTGTGGCTTAATGATTCTTTGTTAAATGCTCTAAATGCATAAACTGGTTCAAATAACTAAATGACACCCTACCCAACATTGACTATCAGTCACTATGGCTTACAGCCAAATGATAAGAATGAAAACTAAGTTTAAAAAACTGTACTGATTTGAAGAGACTCTTTCATATTGGGGACAAAAATAAAATTTACAAGGTTAAATAAAACAAACTAGATACACTAAACACCAAGCAACAATGTTATGTAAAGGAAATGAGAAATATGTAAAACAGGTATAACTGTTGGAAGTATAAATAATATACTTAAATAAAATCCTGCTTCTCAAATAAATATTGTCAGCAGTTTCAAACATATTGAAAAAATGCCACATTGAAAGTTGACATCACTCACATGCATAGGTTATAAAATAATGCCATGCTTAACATACGTAGCTCTCAACTAGAGAGCTACTATACATTCTGCATCAAACAACTTCAGTATCAACCGCATCCTTTTGCTTCAGTTTTGCTTTGCTTATTAAGATTTTCAATGGTACCCACATAAAAATAACGGAAACAGTTATTAAAATTTCCAACCCATTTTCCCTTTTCTGGTCCCCAAGTTTATACTCAGTACGAAAAGAATTCCATACACAAACTGTCAGGCTACTCAGTAGATTCCTAATCGCCAAATAAATGTTTGTATAACAATGAATTCACCAGGGAAGAATGTTTACTCACTCGTTTCCATAACACACAGACACACACAGTTACTCACACAGTAAAGCAAGACTTCACACAGCTCTCAAAATGTGGCAGGTCCATCTAACTGCCATATACATCACAGAGTTACTAGAGTTTTCTCCTCTTTGCTATTCCCCTTCTCTCAAGAGAGGAAAATAAAATAAAATAAAATGGAGTCTAGTTGACATATCCAAGATTTATTAAAAGCCAAAAAAAAAAAAAATAAACTCCCCAAAGCAACAACAACACAAGCATAGGCAAACTCAGTTTATCATTTTTAAGATGAATTTTTTTCATCCTGGACACTGGTCATCATGTCTTTATATTTTATTGTATACATATTATAAAATATTAAAGTTGTAAGAATTGTATGAGAAAATCTTGTAAGAATATAGATATGCCTGAAATATGAGTTTTGATCAGGAATTGTTTTGATCTATCACAAGTTGAAGGGAGGGTTTGAAGGGAAAGGAAAAGGCATTGACATTTATTGGGAGCGTAACAAACTTGCACAATGTGTTTAGTGTTGTACGTGTGCAGTCTTATTTAATACAACACTCCATTACAGTAGGTATTATTCACATTTTGTTAATGAGTCATACCCAGCCGCTTGTCAAAGATGCTACTGAGTGGCTGAGTTATTTTAGGCAGGGGTCCCCAATCCCCAGGCTGCAGACCGGTATCGGTCGGTGGCCTTTTAGGAACTGGGCTGCACAGCAGGAGGTGAGTGGCCAGTGAGCAGAGCCCCATATTCTGTCAGATCAGTGGGGTCATGAGATTCTCATAGGAGTGCACACCCTATTAAGAACTGTATTCTAGGGCTCTAGGTCACCCACTCCTTATGAGAATCTAATGCCTGAAGGTCCCCTCCATACCCCTACCCATGGAAGATTTGTCTTCCAAGAAATGGGTCTCTGATGCCAAAAAGTTGGGGACCACTGATTTTAGGGATCCAAGTCTATCTTATACCAACACATGCCTTTCATCTCAATGATGTGACACACCTAGAAAAATGTAATACCTCTCTGATTTTTTATTAGTTAATTGAATTGGAAAGAAATTTCCAGAGGCACTGACAGGAACTAAAATATTCCAAGCCATTAATTTTATTAGTTTTTTTTCCCACATATGATGTCATTTCCTATCCTCCTGTGCCCTGCAAAATAAACATTACTAATCTGAGAAGAAGAAAGCAGAACCACAGAGTAACAGTTATGAGGTGGAAGAGAAGACTGAACCTCAGTTCTTTTTGGCACATGGCCTTAAGACCTACCACATGCTATTTTGAAAAAGATAAACTTATTTTTTCAATTTTTATTTTTTTAGTCGGAGTCTCACTGTCACCCAGCCTGGAGTGCAGTGGAATGCTCACGGCCACCACAGCACCGACCTGCTGGGCTCAGGCAATACTTCTGCCTCAGCCTTCCAAGTAGCTGGAACCACAGACGTGAACCACCATGAACAGACAATTTTTTAAATGATTTTTTGTAGAGATGAGGTCTCACATGTTGCTCAGGCTGGTCTTGAACCCCTGAGCTCAGGCAATCCTCTCGCCTTTGCCCTCCCAAAGTGCTGGGATTACAGTCATAAGCCACTGTGCCCAGCTGAGAAACGTATTTTTTAATGAGTGCTGATTTCTGATCTGAGAGTCAGATGACTTTTACAGACAACATATACCCAGACTGGTTCTAAAGAGAAATGATGCTTTATAAAAGTAGGTATCTGAAAAAAATCAGTTTAGCAATAAAAATGCTTCTGGTAATGAAGTAAATAAAAGCACTCACAAAGCTGGATTCTACGTGAAGTGAAATTCTCATCTCAGTTCTGAAAGAAAACGAACTTGCAGAGCATTGATCTAAAACTGTCATGAGTCCGCTAAACCACACGTTGACATGTGTGCACGTACCGCACATACACACTAACATGCACTAAGATGTTCGTGTCCCTCTTAATATTTTTAATCTATTGTCTACAAAAAATATGTTACCATGTAATGAAGTTCTCTTTAATTAAATGCTGCATATATGGGCTACATCCTAAATTGGTAAAATTCTAAGACGATAGAAAGAATTGTCATGGTCTACAATTTTAGTAATATTCTATCCTTACTATATTTATAGATCATAATCAAGGGTGAATAACAGAAGCACTGAATTTGTACAAACACTCTTTTTTCTCTTTTTAGAGAGGATGCAGATGTCTGTCTTCAAACTGTGGAAGAGAGGACTGGGAAATGTTATTACTGTACAAGTAACGCTAGGACCAGGAAAACAAACAAACAAACAAACAAAAAACAGAGAGAAATGAAGACAAGTAAATCGACAGGAATTGGTAATTTTTTTACCACCTTTTTTCTAGAAGGCCATATATAGCAGGTTATATTTATCACTAATACTTTTAAATAAATACAAAGAAAATTAAGAATAGTTATCAATGACTCCATTCTATTTGATCTTTTAAAATATTATTAAATGGTACCTTACAGATCAAGTACTGGCATGAATATTGCATTAATGAAATTGGAAATTACAAAATTGGTAGTCATCCTCCCCTAAAAAAGGAGTAAACTGTGGCTGCGTACACAAAGTGATGGTTTTGTTCTTTGGATTGTAATAAATTTATTGCTATCTTTCCTATTGAGACATTTTTTTCGATTCACTCAGTTAACATTCATTTCAACCAATATTTATTGAAACCCTGCTTAGATGATGGTAGACAAGTGGAAAACCACACCACAACAGGATAAATGGTGGAACAGAAGTGCAGTATGTGCAAAGGGCTTTAGGATCTGCAAAGGGGCAGGCTCTGCTTCTTCCGTAAGTCTTTCCAAATTCTGATAGAGTATGGAACCATCGCTGTCATTTGCAGAGGAAGTAAGATTGAAAGAGTCCATAAAAAAAAAAAAGAAAGAAAGAGTATAAAGAAGAAAGTGAAAGATGGCTCAAAAGCAATGTGAGGACAAACAGAGCAAAGGTGGGGAGACATGAGGACAATTAATCTGACAGAGACACACATTGTTCTAGATGGCTAATATGTGCCTAAAAATGCAAACACACACAGAGACATGGGCTGACGTTTACACAGGCTCATAGCGAGCCTTCCCTTGGGTGGTAGAATACCAAGGACTAGCAGAAGCAGCGTGGAAAGACAAGTGAGTGTGTGTGCTCAGATTTCCTGGAATCTATACAGGGATCCCAATTTCCTTTCACATAAGTAGAGCCATTGATGTCAGTAGGAAACAAAGGCTCCATTAAGGCTTATTGCATGATTTACATATCTTGGCGTGGAATTTTTTTGCTCAAACTGTTTTGTTTATCTTAAATGAAATAGTAAGAAATCTTACTACTATATCTTATCTCTATAGTTTAGAATTACTTCAGTAAACGAGTCCAATAAAACATAGTAAAGACCTCAGAAAAACTGATGATGGCTTTGTGAATAAGTCCCCATCTTTCCCCAGACTTGTACCTCAAAACTGGCAAACAGCAATGTTATTTGAGTTTCCTTTAAAAAAAAAAAAAGTTACATTCATTATGTATTGGCAGTTAAGAAAAAAAACTGCATGAAATAAGACATCATTATTTGAAAAAAATGATAAAAGGCTTCATTTTTATGGTTTACTTGACTTGTAAAATTTCACTAAAAGTTAGGAAAATGACAACCAAGTAATCACTTGCTACTCCTAAATATGTCAAATATGATCTTAAATAAGAAAATCCTTAAATGTACTAAAATTTAATACTTTAATAAAGCACCGGTGCAATAACTTACTTTAATCACATATTCAAGATAACATTTTAAATTGTTATGGTTTTCTACTTCTTGTCTTCTGGCTATGCAATTTTTCAGGACATGATTGCATTATTAAAGAACGTTCTAGTAGAAATCTTATCTCAAAGTAGACATCTCATTCCTAAGAGTCTATTGTTTCCTCAATACCAACTAAATCTGATTGTGTAATTCAAATGGAAAGACTCACAATATCCAACATTTAGTGTATCTTTGCCATCACCATCAGTATCACATAAAACAATCAGGAATTGCATCTACCACGTGTGAAGATACTTCTGTAGAAATCTGTGCCACTTGTATGATGTGATGCATGGGGAAAATATTCCCACTTGAGGCAGGCCTTCTGAGTCAGTGTTTATTCCAGTGAATACAACAGGAGTCCAAAACTATAGGGAGTAATCTTGTATTTATCTCTTGGAGAACTTACAGGATAGTGTGGCTATTTTTTCCATGGGGAATAGAAACAATCAGGCAAAATTAAGTGAAATTTTTAAAACCTCATTTTAAAAGCTGGATTTACATGTTCTATAAAATGACATTTTGGGATAAAATTGAATAGAAGTGGCACAACTACATGTAATTAGTAACCTTAAGTTCTACAGAAGTCATCATGTGGAAGTTTATTTTAAATTGTATTAAACAATTATTTTACAATATCTTATATATCATTCATACCAAGTATTTACGATTGAACATATTTTGCACAAATTTCACTAAATGTATATTTTCCCATTCCTTTTCATCAATGTAGCATAGCCAAAAAAGTGTTCTTTGAAGGAGATAAGGAGTGCTGTATGTATAGGAATTATAAATGCATCAGTTACATTATGTCATCAGGATGTACTTATTCTTACCTTTCTGACTCAGAGTACGGAAACCATTTGAGAGCATAATTTCAGAATGCAGAGGGTATAGGCTATGCAATATTACGCATACAGCATATATCTCTCCTCTATTATATAAACTTTTCCTAGTTCAGCCCTAATGGCATTATCATATTTTAATGTAATCATTAATTTTTCTATGGAGGTTTTTCTTTCTCATTTTGCCAGTGAATTAGCAACAAGAAATAAACATTCCCTCGTTTGATTTGGACATCTAATGACTAAAATCGTTATCTTATTCATTTACAAAATAAATGGCTACCCAGTACAGCACCTATAAATCCAGCATTGTCCAGCAATCTCATGATCCTGACCAACACAATCTTCGAAAACCATGTTGAATGTGCACACAACTTTGTTTTGGCCCTCGTCACCTTTCATATGAAAGTGTTGCTGTGAAACTGGACTCACTCTCTCCATTGTCGTCAGTAGCAATTTGATGGCAGAATTTTAACCACTAAAGAAACAGATTTCCTAAATTGTATTAAAACAACAGTGAAACAGACAAAAACTAGTTTCCCATGTTAATTGCTTTATTAGCCAGCTTGTAACATCTCATTTTTGGGAGTGTGTGTGTAGTGCAGTTTCTTATTCTAGGGGACACTAATTAGTTTTAAATGGTGTTAAATACCATCCCTGCAGTTGCAAGTGTTTCTCTGGGATTTTTACTAGAGAAAAGAACTCCTGTAATTGAAAAGCACTTTGTTTTCTTCCATCATGGCTGTGAGTGGAACACTGACCTGTGGAAATCTTCAAGGTTTCCACCCCTCCTGTTGCCGTTGGTCTGCATTTATTTCCTAACAGGTCTCTCCCATTCTTCCATTTCCCTTCCATCATCCCTATCCCTTAGACTGCAGCCAGCAGAGAAATAGCATTAAGCCAGTCAGGTTCTCCGCCCCGCTTACAAAGCCTTGGCTACCCTTAAAGAAAATTCTCCAACAACGTGTCAATTTTACATTGGCCACAAAGGCAACTTCTGTTGGGGGAGGGAAAGGAAAGAGGGGCTGGAGCTTGGCGACTGGAGCTGGGCCGTCCCTTTCCACAGACAGGGATCTTTGTGGGATCAGAAAACATTTCCTGCATAAGAAATCAACACCCTCTGTTCGCAGGGCTGGGGCGCCGGCACGAATGTGCACCAGCAGCGTCCTCCAAGGAGTGGAGCACACCCATTAACCATCCGTGCAGAAAAGTCATGTTCTCAAAATATGTCACGCTTTCTTGCATTATTAAACATAATCCACAGCTTCAAATCCCCTGGTAGCTACCCCCTGGGGACTAGGAGGAAGCTGCAAATCACTCTTGCACTCTTTTCCCTGCACATTTCCCTGCTCTGTTTTTTTCCACCCAGCTCATCTCTGAGCTGTTCCCTCCCTCTTTTGGTTACATCAACAGGGGACCAAGAAGATAAGGGCAAAAACGCATCTGTAAGAGACAGTCTTAAAGAATCAGACAGTGTTTTAACTCCACCCACTCCTCTGCCCGCAGGTGACTTCACAGCCAAGGGACCCAGTTTGCTTCTACTCGGTTTCTCTTGACCCAGGACAGAGTGAGCGTGTGAGATCATGTGCAAAGCACCTCAAACAAAATCCAGGCCCGGGAGGGAAGGGAAGACCCCACCTCCAGGAGTCGGGAAGTCATTTGGTCCAAACAGGCAGGCTACTGAGTTTGCATCAACTTTTAGTCAGGTACCTCCAATTTCAAACCTGGAAGGGGGGCAGGGTGGGACAAGGGGGAAGCAGAGAAGAAGGGAAGGGGATCCGCTGGACTGGAGAACAGAGAGACATCCCTAAGTCCATTCCCCAGGTGTGTGTGTGTGCACGTGCCCGTGTGCACATTTGCAGGCCTCCTTAGGGGCTGCAGCCTGGACAAAGGCACCCCCCTCCCTCCCCACCAACCTCCAGGGCCAGAGCAAGCCGGCTCATGTTTTTGCATCTCTTTTCTCCTGAACATTCCACCTGCACTTCCTGAGCATGCTGCTGAGCCAGCCTGTCCCTAAAATCTTGAACCCCCAAACTAGCTCAAGACATTTATCACAAATCAAATGAATCCAAAGATGACAGAGTCAAAGAGCAATGATCTGGCCTGTGTGTTGAAACACATTTTCATTGCGTCCCCCCAGTGTTCCCCACGCCCCCTCCCCTGGCCTCCCCTCTCCTCTGGGCACTTACCTTCTTTGGGTGGTCGCTTGGCCTCCCTGGTAAGATTGCAGACCTGGGTGGTTTGCAGCTCCTGGGTCAGGCAGCCCTCCGTCTGCTCATTCAGGGGCAACACCACGTTATTTAACAAAACCAGCGACTGGTCCTCGATGCCCCACTCTCCCAAATGCTGGGGGCAGGTGCATTTCGTATACATGATCCCACATGACTCTGTTCTCCCGTTTTCAGATTTTAAGCAGCTCTCCAGCCAAGTGCATAACACATGACACCCAAACTGGCTCGGGCTCACCTTGTTCAACACCAAGAACTCGAAAAAAGATTTCTGATCTTCTTCCCCTTTTTTCTGTAATCCTGGGAAATCAGTTGGAAATACCCGACGTATCTGAATAAAATTTTTATCATATTGTAGAAAAACGAAAGCATTCTTGGAATCACAGAGTTGCATTATAGAATGGTTCTTTCTTAAAAGATCCTTTATTTTTTCATGAGAAAAATGGTCAAACTGATAAGCCAGGAGAGAAAAGTTAGAGCAGCTAAGGTCCTTTTTGGAAAATTTCAGGTAAATGCTATATTTGGTCGGATCTGGATTTTCCAGCGTCCAAGTGCAGTTTGTAAAGTTTTTGGGAAACATTTCACTTACAGAATACGATCCATAAATGACTCCCTTCACCAAAGTTGAACACCAGAAGTCTTGGGCAGCATTAAATCCAAACATAACCAGGAGATAGGTGGAAAATATATAAATCAGCAGGTTACGAACAGCCTTCATCCTATGTCATTTGGCCTGCAAAAACGGTAATGAAAGTAAAATGCAAGTAGGAGTCTACACGCATTGAAAAAACAAACTCCTTTCAATATTACAGCCAGCTGTTTTCAAGATTTCAGAAAAAAACCCTTTTTAAAAGAAGGGCAGGTGATTTTTATTTTATAACGCCAGGAAATTATCTGTTGCTGTGTGAACAGCGCCCCCACGTGGCCATTCACAATGGTCAAATTCACATTCGATTTTAAAATAACATTTAATAGATTATTAATAGGAATGCCCTAACTTATCTACCAGAATTTCCTCCACGTCCATTATCACTCTGCCAAATGAAAAGGGAAAACGTGGGGCTTTCGAATATAATAGCCTAAATGCTAATGGTTGACATATATTTAACCAGTCTATACCACCTTTTCTCTCTGTCCTCTGCCTGCAGTAAACATCATCACACAAAATCTAATCTGATAATCTGGGAACAGCTGTCATCACATTACTTACTTTCTCTCAAATGTGAAAAATAATTATGCTAAATGATGGTCACAGTTTTAAAAGCACACATGATAATTTGCCACAGATGGAGTCTCATCTCTCAAATGCCCCCACTTGTCTTTGCAGGGGCCACCATGTGAACTGCTGAGAAATTCCTGAGCAAAAATACCGGCATTCATGTGGATTAGCAGAATTTTAAAAACATCATCTGAGAAAAGACATAGATGGGTAGATATACAGGAAAGACTTGTTCAGTATCACCCTTCAGAACCAGGATTTAAGCAGTCATTTCAATGTGACATGCCCTCTTGGGATACGCAAAGTGGATCATTGTATTAGTATCTGTATCCAAAGGCGATGTCAGTGAAAAAATCCCAGAACTGCGGTAATTGAGTTGGCTTCAGTCTTTTAATTTTCAAAAATTATTTTATCTACTATAACGTAAGATTTACATATGGTAGATGAAAGACATTAGCATTTTCATTGCTAGCAGATTTCAATTATTGCATTACTCCTTTCCAACAGCTCCAAAGTGCCTCTTTTCTCTATTTTCTTTTCTTAAAAAATGTTAACCCTCGTCTTGCGTAATAAAGGAGTCCTTATTTATATTTACCTCTGTAAGTTGTTATCCAAAAATAACTTGAATAATTTTCAGCTTTAACCTTTAAGAAGTTATTTCTGAGAATAAATGACACTGCTTTTTTGTTTAGCCTTTGGCTGACAAAAGTGATGTCAAGTTAATTTTAAAAGTCTTTAGGTTGCAGTCTCTTCCACTGTTCTGTAAACAGAGACAGACATACAGACATATAGACAGTTAAGAGTTTTCATGCCTTTGCCTGGCTCCTTTCTGAACCAAAGGATAAAGCCCTCTTCCTCTCCATTGCATAACACACACCAACGCATGCACACCAAATCCAGTGACCGAAGTCCCTGAAGATAGATCTGCAGTTTCCAGATTATAATTCAAATCCTATGTCTCCATATAGGCAAAAACAGCCCCAACCCTAAACCTCTCCATAGCAGCAGTTTAAAATAACATCAGAACTGCTGGGACTATCAAAACAGTGTTCTCTGTTTCAAGCAAATAGCTTAATGAATAATGCATTTTCTTCTTGAGAAAATAAAGCCAGTGAGAGCTTAAAGGTTAAAAAACGGAGAAAGTTGTAGGAAATTCTGGAAATAATTTCCTCTTCTTTGCTGTAGAGCTTTGCAGGCAATGCAGGTCTCGCAATGTTCTTTAGGATAGAGTGTAGGCGTCGAAAGCCAATGTGACAATAAGTGTCTAAATCAGGAATTCCATCCATGGAAGGGGGCTTCATCTTATAATCAGGAACTCAAACAGAGGCCGCATTTCTTTTCCTAATGAAATCGGTACTTTTGCTTCCACGTATCTGACCGAGGCTGTCTGCAATGCTGTGTGCTCCAAGGAGCAGAAAGAGTGAGGAAACAGCTCGGATTTCACTTCCAAACCTGCTCAGGAGAGCTTCCTCAACACCATGCTTTCTTTTTAATCAGTCTGGATGTTCAGAGTCTTGTTTTGTTATAAATAATTAAAAATGAACCATTGACACCCTCCCCCTCGGACTGCAGGGTCTGTTCGGACAACGGTATTTCCCTCTTAAAGACGGGTGGGGGGTGCCCAAAGGCTGGCCACCCAGGTGTCAAAGATGTTGTTTGCATTTATTTATCTATCTGTCTCTTGATGAGAGCAAGACGGCAATGAGTTTAGCTATTCTCAAAACTGATTTTCTGGGTGACACTTGAGTTTAGTCGAACATAGACGGCGCCATCACTCCACAGATTTTTTTCCCCCTGTAGAAGACCCATTGCCTCTTCTTAACTGCCTTTTAACCTACACTCCCCCCCACCCCCATTAAATTTCCCCAATCACACACTGCCAGATTTTCCAGGCTCTCTGCTTGAG
The DNA here is from genome assembly GCA_963574415.1 of Tarsius wallacei. Classification (NCBI taxonomy): domain Eukaryota; kingdom Metazoa; phylum Chordata; class Mammalia; order Primates; family Tarsiidae; genus Tarsius; species Tarsius wallacei. The sequence goes on along the minus strand of CAUYQG010214164.1, from coordinate 1,249 downwards.
CCTTCCGACCCCGCACCTCTCCTGAAAACCAGACTTCTCCAACTTTTCAACTGCGGCGTTGAAGTCATTGCAGACAGCGGGTGTGCTCGCAGCCTCCCAGCCGCCAGCAAGCCTCTCGCCCTCTCGTCCTCCTCCCCGACGCGCAGCCCGCGGTTCCTCCGTGACGACCCCGGCAGCGGGAAGGTGACCCGGGCCCCTCCTTACCTTCCACTCCGAAAGCTCAGGAGGCTCTTGTCTAAGACACCAGCACAGGCACGCGTCCCAGCGACAGCGACGGAGAGGCTCCCCTTCGGTCCCAATCCCCGCTGCCCATTTTCCCCGGCTCCGCTTCCAAAATCAGGATTTATTTTGTATAAATGCACACATATGAGAAGTCAAAGATAGGGAGAGGAAACGGGGAGGTGTGGAGGTGGGAGCCGAAAAGCCCCCCGGAGCCGAGCCTGGCGCCGCAGCCAACTAGATCCAACCTCCAAACCGAGGGGCGCCGGGAGGGAGCAGTCCCCCGGGGAGACGCTAAGGAACCCCTCAAATGTAAGTGGCTTAAGAGCGAAGATCTGTTTTTCCAAATCTGCCCCCCAAGAAGCAAAGAAAGCGCCGAGACGCGGAGTGGCGGCGGGTTGTCGGGTTACCCCGAGCCCGGCTGGGATGGGAGCGGGGCGCAGGCTTCCTCTCCGCCGTCCTCCTCCTCCCTCCTCCTCCTCCCGCAGGTGCAGCCGGACGGACGGCGGCAGAGGAGGGAGAATCCGGGCTGGCGAGGTCGCAGAGCTGTTCCGCGCCCGGGAGGAGGGAGGCGCGAGCCGGATAGTAAAGCTGGGCTGGGGGACGCGCCGGCGCGGCGCTCGCTCTCCCCGAGCGCGCGCGGGAGCGGGGTTGCGCGTTCCAGGGGCGCGCGCGTTGGGGGGCGAAGGGCGCGTTCCCGGGGCTCGCGGAGGCTGGCGCGTTCCCCGGACGGGCGTAGGGTGGGCTGTGCGTCCTGGAGCGCGCGCGAGAGGGATGGGGGATGCGCGTTCCCGGGGCGCGTCTTCGCGGCGGGCCCCCGCGTGCCCGTGCGCGCGCGAGCTCCGCTCCAAAGCCGGTGCGCTGTGCCCCGCGGCCCTCCCGGGCTGGAGGCTGAACCCGCGCGGCGCCTTCCTGGAGCTCTGCCTCCGAGGGCGCGGGCAGAGGTGGGAGGGAAGCGAGGAGCGCGGGGGGGCGGGATGAGGGGGACCGGGGGGGGGGGGGGGGGGGGGGAGGGGGTGCTGCCCCCCCA